>VKHL01000185.1:10798-37785 GCA_015146655.1 Ochromonas danica
GTGTGTGTGTGTGTGTGTGTGTGTGTGTGTGTGTGTGTGTGTGTGTGTGTGTGTGTGTGTGTGTGTGTGTGTGTGTGTATGTGTGTGTGTGTGTCCCCTTGACTGACTGTGAGTTACCCACTTGACTGTGTGACATGTGTCTTGGTGTTATTTGTTGGTGTTATTGATAGGAGTGGTCATGTCTTCTCTACCTCGGCAGAGGCAGAGGTAGTGCGGCAGATCAAAGAGAGCTGCTGTAGCGTGGCCTTCAATCCCATCAAACTGGAAGAAGAAGCCGCAACAGTCAAGCAGCGCTTCAAGCTCCCTGATGGCAATACCATCGACCTTGGCCCTGAGGTAAGAGCCTTGGCGTCTGCCCTCTTCGTTATCAACGATGATGATAGCAAACACTAATCTGAGGTGACTTGTAGATCTTCCGTGCTCCAGAGATCCTCTTCCAACCCGATCTAGTTGGCTCAGAGTCTCGCGGTGTGCATGATTTGCTGTCAACTTCCATCCTTCGCGCAGACCTCGACCTTCGCCGTGCTCTCTATAGTCAGATAGTGCTGGCAGGGGGGTCCACACTCTTCCCTGGATATGGAGAGCGCCTCTTGCATGAAGTGCGCCACCACAGCCAGGCGCCTCGAGAGACGAAGATTCGCATTGCCGCACCGCCTGAGCGGCTGTACACGACGTGGATCGGAGGGTCCATCCTGGCCTCCTTGTCCACCTTCAAGACCCTCTGGGTCACTCGCTCTGACTACCTCGAGCATGGAGCTCGGCTCTTACACTCCAAGACTCTCTAAGAAACCTCACAAGTCGCCAGCACAAGTCAGCGTATGATAGTTGCCCACTAACACCCATTATGTAGTATAATACAGCACAATACAATCAATCTAAGTTAACTTAAGATATCTGAGATATCCACTGATAGTCTACACTCTAGCACCGCTCGAAATTCATGCCCCTTCCAAATTAAATGCCCCCTAGCCCAAAAAGCAACGTGTTTTTGCGACTTTTAGATGCGTTTCTTAATTTAAATATAACACTATTTAGAGTTTCACAACAGACTTTTTCGTCAGAATCGATCTTATCGGGGAAAATACTCCAAAATAGCTATGATTCATAGCAAATAGCTCTACCATTGCAATGCAAAGTGTGCTTGTTATGTAAAAGGTACAGTTTACTTTAGGGAACTACCAATTATCGCGTGTTGGGCATCCTTTCCAGCCCGAGAATGGCGTTGCAGTTCAGGTTTACGACTAGCTGTAGTAGGTTTTATCGATAACGTTCAATGTAGACTGGTTAATTTTATCCAATTAATTAATTTACATTGTGCTAGATTCAGTATCGAAGAAAAAGCATATTCGAATATATAGTTTCCCTTCCTCTTTTATATTTTCATCGGTTTTCATGTAGACCTCCACTAGTAGTTATTGAAAACGGAAAGTTGAAAAAGTGACGCAAACGAGCTTTCCGAGGGGATTTCCAATTTGAGCAGAAAATTTGCAGTTCTTTTTCGATTTCAGATTGACTCTGCATGTGATCGGTGGATGATTAAACAGTTAGTAATAACCACTGCATTGTTTACTAGTAAGGATTATGCCAATCTAGCCCTGCACCTGTGGAGGGATCATATGTTAAGTCTGCTCCTCCAGGACTACCTTTCTTGTTGCCAATGACATGAGGAACAGTAGGCGAGGCTGTAGTCTTGGGCAGCAACCATCCCACCAGTCCACCCGCAGGTTTGACTGTCCAGATATCCACAATGGTCCTGGTCTCATCTACAGAGAGATGAAGGAGGTTGCAGAGGACTTGCACAAGTTTCGTTCGTTCTGACGGGTCGGTAGTCAGCAGGAACTTCCTTAAGACATTGACGAGGTAGTCAACTTGAAGGCCATGAGTGGACGCATTGAACTCTCGTTCACGTTTTAACGATGCTTCTAACTCACGAATAGTAGACTTCAACGCGTCAATCTGAAACATCAACCAGAGAGGAGAAACAGTCAATCTCAACCATCTCTAACTTCAACATGTCTGATAGAAAGATAACTGCTTACCTGCTCGTCACGTAAGGAAATATCGTTACGAATATCCAACAGTTCAGCCATTAAAGTGCTATTTTCTTCACGCAATACACGAATGTTCTCCTTTAATAGATGGTCAGCCTATTATAGGATAATAATACCATTAACAACAGCAACAGATAGGCAAGACAAGGTATGTATGAGACACGGGGTAGTCGTTCTTGACTGAATCCTACCTGATGATGAGCCAGTAATCCACTGCCAGAACTACCAGCAGCAATGGTAGCGGTGGTGGTTGTATTATTAAGATGAGAGGAGGACATCTTCTCTAAGAGAATGTCTCCCACTGAAGTGGCGGGGACAGAGAGAATATCCAAGTCATGTGGGAGAAGATTCTTCTTGCTGCCTTTCTTAGACAAAGATGAAGGAGTGGATGTGGTGTTAGTAGTAGTATAGGATGTAGCAGTATGATCTACTGGATGAGAAGGAGAGTTCTCGTCCTTGGCCAATGCACTCTTAACATTGTTAGTAGTACTATTAATATGACTACCACCTTCCTTGATAGCATTGGAATCCAAGTCAACTTCTACTAAATCATGAAGTTCTTCATTCTTCTTTTTCTCTCTCTCATCATGAGATGGAGATGCTGTGAGCTGAGAGAGATATTGAGCAGTTTGTTCTTGTTGTTGTTGATAATGTTGCAAACTCTGTCCAGTTATCTTCTCTAACATGACCTTCTCTCTTGCTTCATATTCTGATTTCATCTGCATTAGCTTGTCAGTCAGAAGATTTTGTTCCGCTTCTGCTGTTTTCAACTGATCCTGAGCCATGACAAGCTTTCCACTCCATGCCTGCTTTTCTTCTTCATGCTGTCTCACCATCAACTCCTGCTGGACAAGCAGACGATCACGTTCCTCACGGACTGTTTCCACTTGTACATGTAGTTGATGATAATCTGCTGTCTTACTCTCTAAAGATGACTCCAAGGTCTTGATCATCTCCTGTAAGCTATCTAGTTTATTAGCATGTGCTTTACTATCACGATCTTCTTGATTAATTCGCTTTAATGCTGATTGTGCTCTTTGTTTATAAGTATTGAAAGTCTCATTCAAGTTATTGTATTTACTCTCCCAGGAAGTCATTTCAGAGGAATAGCTTTGAGATAAGGCACTATAGAGATTGTGATAGATATCCATTAAGCTCATTGGTATAGTGTCATTAGGTAGTCTACGAACACCCTGTGCTAGCCAATCCTCTAGCATAACACGATCAATCCAACGATAACGATTACCACCACTACCACTATTAGTGTTGTTTGATGATACATTGTCGTCTTCAATAGACACAAAGAAATAGTCAATTCCACCATTTTTAACTAAACTAATCACTTCTTGACATTCTCGACTAAATTGAGAACTATTCACTTTAATCATCTCACTATTATTATCATCTAATGAGATATGTAATAGAATACGAATACTATGTGGACGACGAATATACAGTGTTTCATATTGTTGTAATCGAACATCCTTTTCTTGTGATAGTTGATTGACCTTATTTAATAATGCTTTCAATTTACGTTGATTCATTTGGAATGATTCTTCTTTAACTGTCCATTCACTTGTTAATGTTTGTAACTTCTCTGCCAGTTGATCCTTCTCTTGAATGAGATTACGATATAATGTCTCTGTATTCATATATTGAATCTCATGACTTTGATATCCTTCTATCACTTGTTTAAACTTATCTTTTTCTAATCGTTCTTGTGTTAATTCAATCTCTAAACGATATGTTTTATCTTGTTCTTGTTGATATTGATTTGTTAAATGATTAATCTGTTGGATATGTTGTTGATTAACTGATTCAATCTCTTGTAATACTTTCTGAATTTGATCACGTTCAAACTTCATACTATCTAATTCCTTCTGTTTCATTAATAATCTTTCTTGTATATCAATGACTTCTTGTCGTATTGTTGATCTCTCTAGTAATAGATTTGAAATCTTCTCATCATTAGCTATTAGACTTTCATTGAATTGTTTCCAACGATTTTCATAATCAACTTTCTTTTCTTCATATCCTTGTATAGCTTTCTTATAGTCTATTAGTTGTTCTTTTAACTTGTTAATCTCAGTTCTAGCTGCTTCCAAAGCAGCCAATGTATCCGCTTGTTCTTGTTGTTGTTGTTGAATGACTTGTCCAGCAGAGGGTGATGACTGTGTGTTAGCAACAGATTGCTGTAGATCTTCACATTCTTTCATCTTCGCTTTCAACTTGACGGTTAGCTTTCTTACCATATCATCTCGACTAGATAACTTGGATTTCAATTCATCTAATTCAACTTCACGCTTTTGACTATTTGCTATGAGTTCATTTAGTCTTTCTTTATGCTCTGTTTCATTATGAGATTTGATGTTGTCAATCTGTTGTCTAGCTTCTATGAGATCATTCTCAAGAGATTGAATGGTCTTCTCTAGTTTGCTAACAGTCTCTTCTTTCATCTCTACAGATGTTGTTTGATAAGTAATCAATTGACTTTCTAACTCTTGTATAGTTTGCATATGTTGACTTTGTAAAGTCTTCAAATGAATACAATCTTCTTCTAAGTTTGTAATTTGATTTAATTGAGTTTCAATCTGTTGATTACGACTTTGTAATTCCTTTTCTTGTCTTTCTAATATAGATTGAAGATCACTTACTTTCTGTATTAACAAAACATTCTCTTCTCTTAATAACATGATCTGTTGTGTAAGATCTTCTTTATAGACGAGTAGTTCTTCTTCTAAGATAGTCTTTTCTCTCTGCCATAGTGTTTCCACTCGTACATTATCCTCTTTAACAGAGTCTAATTGAATAACATGATCATGTTGAATCTGTTTGATCTTCTCTTCTAATTGTAACACTTCCTGTTCTTTCTCTTCTAACTCACTTTGCTTAGCAGCTAATGTTCCTTCCAAAGTACTAACTAGTGTAGATAACTTCTCAACATTGTCATTCAATATACCCACTGCATAATCATGTGCTTGTTCTGTTTCTAACTTAGCAGCTGCTAACTGCCCTTCTAATCCAGCTTTTTCCTTTTCCCAACTTTCTCTATTAGATTGAATTAATGCAGCAGAAGAGACTTTGTCAGAATCACTTTGATCAATAGTCATTCGTAGATCAGCTATCACAGCCTCAGAGGAAGTCAACTGTTGGTTTAAGTCATCTCGAGTAGTGTAGAGTTGTTGGATATCATCTTCCAGCTTTGCAATGACTTCATCTTTATGAAGTAAATCTTCCTTTTGTTCTTCAATCACTTGTTCTAGAGCTGTGACATTGCGATGATATTCTTCTTCACTGTGTTGTTGTAATCTTTCTTTCCATTCTTCCTTCAACTGAGACTTTACTTCATACACAACTTGGTCTTCCTTCTTAACTAACTCTTCTTCATGTCTTATCTTCATACCATTGATTTCTTCCACCAGATCATCTCTTGCTTTGGTGACTTCAACAAGCTGACTCTTCAACATGGAAAGCTGCTGTTCCATCTCTTTCTTGTCTTCCTCTATCACTTCTGTGTTCATTACATCGCGTTGATCTTCACCTTTCACGACTGACTCATTGCCTTTCACTTGCTCAGCAAGTCTCTTGACCTCTTCTTCTAGCTGAATCTTCTCTTCCTCCAATCGAACATATCGTTCAGTTAACTCCTCATAAGACCTCTGCAAAGCATCCTGCTGACTGATCAACTTCTCCTTCTGACTTAACAACTCTTCGTCATGTCTTGCGATCAGCTTTCTCTGTTCCTCTTGGAATCTCTCTGTGATTGACTGAATCTCTTGCTCTTGGAGAAGGATTTGGGATTGAAGTTGACTTTGCAATTGCTCGATTTGTTCATCATAATGCTCGCCATTCTTGTCCTCATTGACAGCAGGAGTAGGGCTAGTGACTTCTTGCTTGTAAGACTTGATCTCTTCTTCTAGTTCTCGCAGCTTCTCTTCATGAGATAACTTCTCTTCTTCTAACACTGACATCTCCTCTAACAATAGCTCATGGTTTTGTTTCCATTTCTTCACTTCTGCCTCACTTTCTGCTTGGACATGGTCTAACTGGTATTTCAATTGACTATGGCTGTGATCAAGAGTCTGTAGTTGACCTTGTAGTCTTTGAATCTCACTCTCTTTCTCTTGGAATTCACTTTGAAGGGTCTCAATCTTCTCCAGTAAGGTCTGGTTTTCTTTCACCAGATCCTCTGCGGGTGTTGCCAGCTCATCACAAGGTGGTTTGGCTTCTTCTAATGCTTCCAGTCTTGTCTTCAAGGTAACCACCTCTTCTTCGAGCACTCCTTTGTTCATCAGCCAATCATTCTCTTTACCTTTCAGAACATCTCCCAGCTGTAGGAGGTCTTCTTCTTTACATCGCAACTGTTCAGTGAGATTGTCTCTAGCGAAGACACAAGATTCAAACTCACGGCGGATGGCTTCAATCTCCTCTTCCAATCGTTCTTTCTCACTTTCTCCCTGTGCTATGGATTGCTCTCTAGCCTGGAGTTGAGAAGAAAGCTGAGCAATCTGTGACTTCAGATGTTCCTCCACTTGATTCTCCATCTCATTCTTCTCGGAGAGATCTTGTGACAACTGTGAGATCTGCTCTTGAAGTGCTGTCATCTTCTCCACATGATCCATTTCTACCTTTTTCAACCTTTCCACTTGTTCAAGCTCTTGGTCTAAGTGAGTGGCAATTAACTGTTCCTTCTCAGCGATGAGATTGTCAATTGTTGATTGGAATTGTGTCTTCATCCTCTCTTCAAGCTGAACCTTCTCTTCCTCCAGTCGAACATATCGTTCAGTTAACTCCTCATAAGACCTCTGTAAAGCATCCTGCTGACTGATCAATTTATCCTTCTGACTTAACAACTCTTCGTCATGTCTTGCGATCAGCTTTCTCTGTTCCTCTTGGAATCTCTCTGTGATTGACTGAATCTCTTGTTCTTGGTCAGTGGAGGTCACCATCGTCGACTTCTTCCAGGATTTCAACTCTTCTTCTAGTTCTCGCAGCTTCTCTTCATGAGATAACTTCTCTTCTTCTAACACTGACATCTCCTCTAACAATAGCTCATGGTTTTGTTTCCATTTCTTCACTTCTGCCTCACTTTCTGCTTGGACATGGTCTAACTGGTATTTCAATTGACTATGACTGTGATCAAGAGTCTGTAGTTGACCTTGTAGTCTTTGAATTTCATTGTCTCTCTCTGAGAGGGTTTGCTCCACCTCGGCGAGTCGAAGGCGTAGATTGCCTATTTCCTGTGGATCAAAATCCTCACAAGAGGGAGTAGGAGTAGGAGCCAGAGAAGCGGATTGTCCTGTTTTAGCTTTCTCTAGGTCATTTTCTAATTTCTTGATCTTAATACGTTGCTTCTTGACATATTCTAAGAGTTGCTCTTTTGTCAACTCCGTGGCGGTGCTACCCGTCGACATCTTTTAACAATACCCACTGGATGAACTAACTAGAGAAGGACAAGGTCTTGAAGAGCACGCTCTCTGTAGTAGGTAACTGTCAATACAGGAGGTTAGTTGGGGGTGAGGGTATGTGCTAATATGTGATGGACTGGAAGGAGACGATGATTTCGATTTGGAAGCTGCGGGCTGTGAGGACCACAGCGAAACTGAGAAACACAGTCGATTTCCAACTCATAATATTAGAGTTAGTCAGCATGCTAGGGTGAGTTTATTGCCATCGGATAATCCACTGTACAGTATTGGATTAATTTACATTATCAATGATTATTATGATAAGATATGACAGTTATTTCTACTTATTAATTCTTTCTACCTCTTCTGACACATTATACATTATACTATGATAGTATAGTATAGTATTACTATAGTATATTGTTATGGTATACTATACTATATAGCCCAGAGAAAAGAAGGTGCGACCATGTCCCTGTATGTCATTCAAGAAGAGGTTAAACTAATTCGTGCTATGCCCACTCTGGCGACCAATTGATTAGATGTCGATCACCTGGCTGAGAGTCGGCTGCCAACTCCATTTCCCACATCACAGACAGTGAGATTCTCCTGGAGATTAGACGGTGCCACACTTTCTCAGCTTTTCTATAATAGCTACTGTGGAAAACCACCGCTTTGATAGCAATTGACAAATTCTGGATGATTGTGGGAGAGAATCGTTAAGCCAAATGCGCGGTGGAATGCTGTAGGGTTTGCAACTTACTCTACCACTACAATATAGACTACAGTATATTCCCATTCTAGATACATTGTCTGAGATATTCCATCAGCAAGACGGAAGAGGGATAATCAATCAAAACAACTTAACACCAGTGGTGGTCTCAATATAATGTGATCAAAAACCGTTACGAAGACATTCAATAATACTTGTTGGAAGATTCATTCATTAGTCAAGCTACTTGTGCTTCAGTACCATATTGACAATAACTTCCATTATAATTTCTAGAAAATCCCGAACCATTTTTTTCTATTCCCCACACTTGCTCGCTCTAGTTGCTCTTTCTTCTCCTTCAGAAGTTCTTTAATCTTGGCTGTCGTTGGGAGATCTTGAGGAGTCTTTCCATCCTTTACCAATCATTAAACAAACAGTTCATAAGATAATGGTTATTGTCAATAGCAACTATTAATCGATAAGACACACACACATAGTCAAGGATAAAAGTCCAAAACAATACAAATCATACATGTCTTATAACCTATTGATAGTCAAGCAGCTTAGTCTATTATCACGATCCTTTACCTTATTCTCCTTGATAATATCAAGTCGACTGTCTGACAACAGTAGCGCTACTATCTCTACATGATCATTCAAGCATGCCAAGTGTAGAGGCGTATCTCCATCCTATTCACATACACCAAGCACAGATTAATACTAACTACAACCATAACTAACACATACCACCTTCACCACTTCAAACATATTCTCTACTACTATTACCATCACTAACACTACTCTTCATCACTATCACCACCACAACACTATCACACATCTCCTTCCATGTCATTGCTTTCCAACAACATACACTAACATACAACTGCTACTACATCTACTAATAGCTACTGTACCATCTCACATGTCTCATGACATATTCATAGTTAAGCAGCATAGTCTATTATTACTATCTTTTACCTTATCCTCCTTGTTAATATCAAGTCGACTGTCTGACAACAGTAGCTTTATTACTTTAATATGACCATTCAAGCATACCCAGTGTAGTGGAGTACTGCCATTCTATTCACATACAACAAACACGGATTAATACTGAGCACAACAATAACTAACACATACCACCTTCACCACTTCAAACATATTCTCTACTACTATTACCATCACTAACACTACTCTTCATCACTATCACCACCACAACACTATCACACATCTCCTTACATGTCATTGTTCTCCAACAACAAACACTAACACACACAACAACTACCACCACATGTACTAATAGCTACTGTACCATCACACATGTCTCATGACATATTCATAGTTAAGCAGCATAGTCTATTATTACTATCTTTTACCTTATCCTCCTTGTTAATATCAAGTCGACTGTCTGACAACAGCAGCTTTATTACTTCTACATGACCGTTGACACATGCCCAGTATAGAGGAGAGTTGCCATTCTATTCACACACACCAAACACAGATTAATACTAACTACAACCATAACTAACACATACCACCTTCACCACTTCATACATATTCTCTACTACTATTACCATCACTAACACTACTCTTCATCACTATCACTACCACAACACTATCACACATCGCCTTGCATTTGAACAACACACATGTCTTATGACAGACTCATAGTCAAGCACAGTCAATTAGTACAGTCGTTTACCTTATTCTCCTTGTTAATATCAAGTCGACTGTCTGACAACAGTAGCTTTACTATCTCCACACGATAATTCAAGCATGCACAGTATAGAGGCGTATATCCATCCTATTCACATACACCAAACACAGATTAATACTAACTACAACATAACTAACACCCACCACCTTCACCACTTCATACATATTCTCTACTACTATCTACTACTATTACCATCACTAACACTACCCATCATCACTATTAGCACACCAACACTATCTCACATCTCCTTCCAAGTCATTGCTCTCCAACAACAAACACTAACACACACAAAAACTACCACCACATGTACTAATAGCTACTGTACCATCTCACATGTCTTATTACATATTGATAATCAAGCATAATCTATTATTACGATCTTTTACCTTATTCTCCTTGTTAATATCAAGTCGACTGTCTGACAAAAGTAGCGGTACTATCTCCACACGATCATTCCTGCATGCACAGTGTAGAGGAGTATCTCCATCCTATTCACAACACCAAACAAAGATTAATACTAACTACAACCATAACTTACAACATCACTAACACTACCCTTCATCACTATCAGTGCAACCACACTGTCACACATCACCTTACATTTCCACAACACAGACAGATTCATAGTCAAGCACAGTCAATTATTGCGATCCTTTACCTTATTCTCCTTGTTAATATCAAGTAGACTGTCTGACAACAGTAGCGGTACTATCTCTGCCTGACCTTTCAAGCATGCCCAGTGTAGAGGAGAGTTGCCATTCTATTCACATACACCAAACACAGATTAATACTAACTACAACCATAACTAACACATACCACCTTCGCCACTTCAAACATATTCTCTACTAGTGTTACCATCACTAACACTACCCTTCATCACTATCAGCACCACAACACTATCACACATCTCCTTCCATACCATTGCTCTCCAACAACAAACACTAACACACACAACATCAACTACTACATGTACTAATAGCTACTGCACCATCACACATGTCTTATGACATATTCATAGTCAAGCATAGACTATTGAGACGACCCTTTACCTTACTCTCTTTGTTAATACAGTCCAAACGACTGTCTGACAACAGCACCTTTACTACTTCTACATGACCCTTCAAGCAAGCAAAGATTAGTGAAGTATCTCCATTCTATTCACATACACCAAACACAGTTTAATACTAACTACAACCATAACTAACACATACCACCACCACATATTCTCTACTACTATTGCCATCACTAACACTACCCTTCATCACCATTAGTACAACAACACTATCACACATCTCCTTCCATACCATTGCTCTCCAACAACAAACACTAACACACACAACATCAACTACTACATGTACTAATAGCTACTGTACCATCACACATGTCTTATGACAGATTCATAGTCAAGCATAGACTATTGATACGATCCTTTACCTTACTCTCCTTGTTAATATCAAGCCGACTGTCTGACAACAGCACCTTTACTACTTCTACATGGCCCTTCCAGCAAGCAAAGATTAGTGAAGTATCTCCATTCTATTCACATACACCAAACACAGATTAATACTAACTACAACCATAACTAACACATACCACCTTCAACACTTCATACATATTCTCTACTACTATTGCCATCACTAACACTACCCTTCATCACTATCAGTACAACATCACTATCACACTTCTCCTTAGATTTGAACAACACACATGTCTTATGACAGATTCATAGTCAAGCAGCTTTGTCTATTATTACTATCCTTTACCTTATTCTCCTTGTTAATACAGTCCAAACGACTGTCTGACAACAGCAGCTTTAGTACTTCTACATGACCTTTCAAGCATGCCAAGTGTAGAGCAGATTTGCCATTCTATTCACATACAACAAACACAGATTAATACTAACTACAACCATAACTAACACCCACCACCTTCACCACTTCATACATATTCTCTACTACTATCTACTACTATTACCATCACTAACACTACCCATCATCACTATCACCACCACAACACTATCACACATCTCCTTCCATGTCATTGCTATCCAACAACAAACACTAACACACACAACATCAACTACATGTACTAATAGCTACTGTACCATATCACATGTCTTATGACATATTCATAGTCAAGCAGCATAGTCTATTAGTACTATCATTTACCTTATTCTCTTTGTTAATATCAAGTCGACTGTCTGACAACAGCAGCTTTATTACTTCTACATGACCAAATGTACATGCCAAGTGTAGAGGAGCACTGCCAATCTATTCACATACACAAACACAGATTAGCACTAAGTACAACCATAACTAACACATACCACCGATCTTCATACATATAATGTGCGCAGGACGAAGGGAATTCATATTGATCATCATCACTAACCTTTCTATCTTCAGCATTCACTGCTATCGCTGGATGGAGTAGTAGTAATCTTACCATTTCTTCATGACCCTTGGCAGCCACGATGTGCAGAGCTGTCACACCCTACAGACAAATCACAACAGCACAGCACAACACAATACAGACGGGAAACATCAACCTTATTAGGGCAGTACTAGTAATAGCCAACAAGCTGTGACCTTTCTACTGCTAACAACAACAACAACAACAACAACAACAACAACAACACCACCACCACCAGCAGCAGAGAATAAATCACTTCATACAACACACTATATTATGGACGCTACTATTACATCAACATACTCTATCATAATAGTCCATCATCAACAGTGCTGGGTGATGACATCATCTACTCTTCTCACGTCACCACTATACTTACCTCCAATCCCTCGCCCCACTCTTCATTATTTATATCTGCCACAAAGCATCGATTGATATCCTCCGCCGGAATACAATCAATCGAACTCAAAGCCTCTAACTCTTGTAAAACAGAGACTTTTCCTATTGTGGCCATGTCCTGCAAGCTCTGCTTTATTTGCAGGAGCAGACCTTGCTTGGCCACCTCTTCCTCTTCTATCTTCGCTCTAAGAAGTTCTCGAATCTCTTCTGTTGCTGCCACATTCAAAGGAAGCTCTTGTAAGGCTGCAATCACTTCTCCTTTCACTTCCACCAATGTCTCTCGCACAGACAGTAAATCCAAAGAGTCGATCTTCACCACCAACACCTTCATCGCCACCTCGGCCTCATCTCTCTTCACCAAGCCCCTCAACCCTTCCAGCTCTTGCAAGGTAATCGCTTGGTGACCATCGATCTTCTCCTCCAATCGTCTCACTTGCTCCTCCAACCTCTGTTTATCAGCTTGGCTGGCGGCGGCTTCCTTCAAGCCTTGCAACACATTCTTCACCTGCGCCAAGTCGTCCTTCAACGACAACAGATCCAACGCTTCCAGCTTATCTTCCAGAGCTTTCACTACCTCCCTTGGCGCGTCCTGTAGCGACTGCTTCAAGGCATGCACTTCCTTCATACTCACATTACAGTGATAGCTCACATTCGTCTCCATCACTTTCAATTGCTCCATCACGCGGACATCCCCTTGTTGCGCAGCTTCCTGGAGACGAGTCATGATGGCTTTCACCTCTGACAAGTCTCGAGCAAACGCTTCATAATGCTCCTCCATCTTCACAGCCAAAGCCTCATTGCTTTCCTTCAGACTCTCTTCCAACCCGCCAAGATCCTTCAATGACAAGGGGACCTTTCCCTCCATCTTTTGCTGCAGGGAGCCAATCTCCCTCAGAATGGCAGCATTGTCTTCTCCTGCCTCTTCCCTCAACGCCTCCAGCAACTCCTTCAACTCATCAGGATTTCTCTTCAAAGCCCACAGTTCCTCCATCAGGTCTTCACTATGAGTATTCAACTCATTACGCAAGGCAACCATCTCTTCCCGCCGCTTATCCTCCGCAGATGTCGTCAAGCAGATATTCAGCGCCAAAGCGCATTGGTCAATGCGCTCATGAAAATAACTCAACTTCTCTGCCATCTTCTGACTGAAGAAGACCTTCATCGCCACTCTCTTAGCCTGACCCAAGACAGACCCTCCCTGTTGTTTCGTGAACTTCTTCAGAAATTCACCAATCTCACTCAACAAGGTCAGCAAGGACTGGATGGACAACTCCAGGGAGGCATTGCTGGGGAATCTGTTTTTCTCTTTGCAATCTTGAAGCCAACTATCAAAAATAGTGACTCGATCACAGAGCAATCGACAGGCTTTCTCATTCCCTTTCAACTCCTCGCGAAGGGTATAGATGGCATGAAGGAGTTTGATGGCATCAAGTATCAGGTCCAGCATATTGTTTCTCAATCAAATAAATTCTTCTTCTTCTTCACTATAATTTTTTCTTTTCGCCCAGTCTCTGTTTGATATATTTTCTTGATGTGTTTGTGGAGGGTAGTTGACCTCTTGACTTTGTTTGGTACTGTAATGCTCTGGGATGGTGAAGGAGAAGATCTTTTGCTTGTGAAGCAAACTGAAAAGGCGGAACACCACGGTTGAAGACCGGAAGACGGCGGGAAATAGTCCAAACCCAGATGGAAATGCTCCCACCCACAGTTCCAGTCCAGAGTTCCAGTCCAGAGTTCCAGTCCAGAGTTCCAGCCCAGAGTTCAGATTTTGAAATCTGGGTCTGGCCAGTCCCACAGGAGGAGAATCGAGTCGAAAGAAAGTGTGCGAATACGAATGAGAAGAAAGAGAAATGCATGATGTCTGACATACCTCTACTCGATGAAGAAGCTTCCAAGACTTGGGTCTATCCCACCAACTATCCTATTCGACGCTATCAGGAAGAGATCTGCCAGCAGGCCTTGCTGTCCAACACACTCGTCTCTCTGCCCACGGGACTGGGCAAGACACTGATCGCAGCTGTCGTCATCTACAACTATATGCGATGGTTTCCTAATGGTGAGACATCTCCTTCCCCTCACACCTCTTTCCTGTGTGCTAGCTGGTAGTGTCTGTGTAGTGCTGTGCTATGCTGTGCACTGTGTGCAAGTGTGCGTATGCACTCTGTGTGTGTCCTGTGCTATGCTAATCTGTGGTGATGTTTCTTGTACAGGGAAGATCATCTTCATGGCTCCCACTCGACCCCTCGTGAGCCAACAATGCCATGCCTGCCAAGACATCCTCCAGCTGTCTTCCTCGCAGGTCGTCGTGCTCGAAGGAAGCATCCCCGCTGAGCGACGAGTCCAGCACTACCAGCGAGGTCAAGGCGCTCCCCTCGTCTTCTGCACACCACAGACCTTGTTGAATGACTTGAAGACTGGCCGTCTCCATGGCTCTGCGATCGTCTGCCTCGTCTTCGATGAAGCTCATCGTGCTGCCACTGAGAACTATGCCTACACGCTCATCATCGACACACTCGAACAACACCGCAAAGCACTGCCAGCCTCTGCCTCAGCCTCAGCCTCAGCCTCAGCAGGGCATTACCGTGTCCTCGCTCTCTCAGCTACCCCTGGAGGTGACATGCGCAAGATCCAGCGCATGATCACCAATCTGCACATCGAGCACGTGGAGATCCGCACAGAAGACGATGTAGACCTTCTTCCCTACCTGCACGACAAGGCGGTGGAGGTCATCCCATGCTGTCGTCCACACAGGAAGCAGGGTAGCTATAGTAGTGGTAGTGGGCCAGCAGGGGGGCAGGGGGTGGTGGGATTCCTGCGGGAGGAGATTGACTACCTGATGCAGAGCTACCTCGATGCACTACATAGTCAGGGTATTCTACTACACAACCATGTCCATCTCATCACCTCTATGGTCATACAGGAGGTAGAGAGAGATTGGAAGGCTATCTTCATGGAGGAGGAGGAGGAGGTAGCAGGAGGAGGTGGTGGTGGTGGTAGTAGCAGTAGCAGGAGGAGGAGGTATAGTCGAGAGCAAAGAGAGTTGCTGGGTAGGATCGAGATGGTGAAGGTGCTATTGGAGGTGAAGAAGGTAGTGGTAGAGGAGGATTGGGTAGCAGCTAGTAAGATCGTTGAGACAGGTATCACTGAGGCGAAGCAGCAGGAGGAGGGGGAGGAGGAGGATAGCTTCTATGCCAAGGTTAGTCATCGTTACACACTGTGTGTTCTGTCTGGACAAGTGGTAACATATGTGTGCTATTATTAGGTTGCGAGGGATCTGACAACTTTAATGCGGTGGCTAGAGAAAGCTCGCTATGATCGTAACTACCTCATCAAGCGATGGCCTAAGATAGAGACATTGAAAGACCTGCTAACACAACTCTTCTCCTCCTCCTCCTCCTCCTCCTCTATGCCCAGGGTATTGATCTTCGTCCATCTGAGGTCCACAGTCTATGAGATCCTCGAGGAGATCCAACAACTACCTCAAGTCAAGGCCAGAGAGTTTGTGGGACAGAGACAAGCAGCTATTACTAGCAGCAACCCCACGCAACACAACAATAGCGCGGGGAAAGCAATGATGACACAGATGACATTGCTGGGAGAGCGCATTCCATGGAATCAGCTTGGAATGGCTGGAACCGGTAGTGGCAATGGTAGTGGTAGTAGTGGTAGTGTGGTAATGGGTCTTACCCAAGCAGAACAGATTGATATCTTGTCGAAGTTCAATGCAGGTATCTACAACACGTTGGTAGCAACCTCAATCGCAGAGGAAGGGCTAGACATCCAAGAGGTAGACGCCATCGTCTTCTTCGACTCGGTAGCCTCCCCCATCAGACACACTCAGAGGTGTGGACGAACAGGTAGACACAAGGCAGGCCGTATTATCATCTTGTCTTCTACTACTAACACTAACACTACCCGAGGAGGTGGAGTGCAGGAGGAGGAGGAGGAGGGTCTAGTGGGTAGTAGAGGAGGAGGAGGAGGTAGGAGAGGGGTAGTGGTGGGGGAGGAGGAGGAGAAGGTAGTGGGTAATCAGGAGCGTATCGAGAGGGTCAATGCACTATTGAAGCAGGCGCTCTACAGTGTGAAGCTATACCCTCCCTCCTCCTCCTCCTCCTCCTCTCGGTGCTTCCCCCCAGACCAACTACCCCGCCTAGTCTACCAGAAGTTAACCCCCTCCTCCTCCTCTCCTGCTGTCACATCATCAGCACTGATGAGTAACTACCTCTCCTCCTCCTCCTACACTCCTAGTGGTGGTAAAAGTGGCAATAGTGGTAATAATGACAATAACGGTAAAAGTGGTAAAAGTAGTAGTCAGCAGGCGGTGCTATCAGGGGGTAGTCTCTATGAGGAGGAGGAGGGTATCAGTGGTAGTAGTAGCAGCAGGAGGAGGAGGGTATCGCTATTTGATAGCACAGCTAGTCAACAGCAACAAGTTATCATTAGCCTGTTGGAGGAGGAGGAGAGGTCAGCAGGTAGTAGGGGTAGTCTTGACAACTTAAACACTGTCTCTACCAGTAAACTACTACCAAATAGCAAGCAGGAGGAGGAGGAGGAGGATCCCTTCGCTTTCATTCTGGCTGACGAGGTATTGACTAACAACCAACTACCCTCTCCTCCTCCTCCTCCTCCTCCTACCGCTACCACTACCACTACCACTGCTACTACTGTACCACCATTACCTCTACCACCTCCTCCTCCTACCGCTACCACTACAACATCTATCAAGACTACCTCTAGTAGTAGTGAGAAGGGTAGCAGCACTACCTCGTCCACTACCTCTTCTTCTTCTTCTCTTGTCACTACCTCGGTAGTGAGAAGTGGTAGTACGAAGTCATCGGGTAGTCTTCTGCACACCAGCAAGTTCTTCCGATCTTCTACCACTGCTAGCACCACCTCTAACACTACCTCTAACACTACCTCTAACGCTACCTCTAGTACAACTCCCCCCTCCTCCACCTCCTCCTCCTCTACTATAGTAGCAGCAGCAGGAGGAGGAGGGGTAGCAGGAAGGGTAGTAGCCGTTGCTTCTTCTTCAAGTGCTATTCGATCTAAAGCAGTGCATGTTACCCGCATTGACAAGAAACAACAGCCAACACTACCTCTAACACTACCTCTACCACTACCTCCTCCTCCTGCTACCAATACCAATACTACTACCACTAACTACAACAGTAATACTACTACCAGCAATATGACTTCCACTACCACTTCTGTTGAGGTAGTGGTGGGTAGTGAGGGGAAGGGTAGAACCTCCTCCTCCTACCCTACTAGTGTGAAGGCTAAGGTGAAGCAGCAGCAGGAGGAGGAGGAGAAGAGGGTAGTCTCTACTAGTTCTAGTTGTACTACTAATGCCGCTATCTGGTCCTCTGCTACTACCACTGCCTTCTGTTATGAACTACCCTCCTTAGAGCAGGAGGAGGAGGAGGAGAGGGTAGCAGCTACTTCTACATCTCCTCCTCCTCCTCCTGCTGCTGCTCCATTGGCTAGACTATGCGGTAGCAGCAACAAGAAGAGTGAAGGTAGTGATAGAGGTAGTGCAGGAGGAGGAGGGAGGGGGTTGCTAAGAGGTATTCGTGTTGTTACCTCTTCTGCTAGCAGATCTCCTCCTCCTCCTGCTACTACCACCACTACTACTACTACTAGCCACAGCCTATTACCTCCTATGAGAACAACTACATCGCTAGCAGCAGGAGGAGGAGGAGGGTATCAGGAGCAGGAGCAGGAGGAGAAGGCTAACAGTGGTAGCACTGGTAGTGGTAGTAGCAGGAGGAGGAGGGTAGTGTCTTCTCGTCGAGAGGGTAGCACTGCCTCAGAGGACGACTTCCTGGCTGACGTTAACTTACCACTGCTACCCTCCTCCTCCTCCTCCTGCTACCTCAGAGAAGAGGTAGTAGCACTACCCTCCAGCGCCACCTCCTCCTGCTACCACGATGACGAACAACTACAGCAGCAGGAGGAGGAGAGGGTAGTGGTAGTGGTAGGGAAAGAGAAGAAGGAACCTCCTCCTCCTCCTCCTCCTCCTCCTCCTGCTCCCACCACTGCTACTACCTCTCTCTATATGAAAGGTTGCCACACTAACAATAGTAGTGGTAGTTATGATATCCAGCCCTACCCTTCCCCCTCCTCCTCCTCTCTTGCTCTACCTCTACCTCTACCTCGTCGCTGTGCAGTGTGTCTAGACCTCTTCCCCGCCACACGATTGCTACCCTCCCATACAGTAGGAGGAGGAGCAGGAGGAGGAGGAGGGAGAGGTAGCAGGAGTCGTGACAGAGTGTGTGATGGAGTGGTAGTGGTAGACATGACAGAGGAGGAGCAGGAGGAGGAGGAGGAGGGTAGTATTGGTAGTAGTAGCAGTGAGGAGGAGGAGGAGGTGTGGCTGTGCTGCAGAGGATGTGGCGAGGTAGTGCACGCTACCTGCTATGGTATCGACCCCCCGGTAGAGAAGGGGGACCACTCCCCCCTCTACCTCTTCACCTGTGAGGGGTGCTACCCTTCTCCTCCTCCTCCTCCTCCCTACTGCCTGCTCTGCCACCACAGCGAGGGCTTGTTGAAGAGGGTAGCACTACCTTGCTCTACCGAGGAGGTGGAGAGGCAGAGGCAGTTCGTTAGCCAACACCTCCTCCTCCACCCCTCACTCTACCCTGTGGTAGACAGAAGAAGAGGTAGTGGTGGCAGAGGTAGAGAAAGAGGTAGTGCCACTAATAGCACTGCACAGCCACTAGTAGGAGCAGGTGGAGGAGGAGGAGATGTAGTAGCAGGAGGGGTAGGGGTAGGAGGGTATGTGCACACTCTGTGTGCGCTGTTCACAGCAGAGCTAGTGCTAGACCAGCAGATGCGCTGTGCTAACCTAGCAGACCTCAACCCTGAGAGAGGCTACCTGCTCTGTCGCATCTGCAAGCAGAGGAGAGGAGGAGCAGGAGGAGGTGGTGGTGGAGGAGGAGGAGGAGGAGTGGTACAATGCTACTCCTCCTCCTGCTGCTTCGCCTACCATCCACACTGTGCCTACCGTGCAGGGCTATTGCTAGTCATGGTAGAGGAAGAAGGGAGTGGTAGTAGTAGCAGGAGGAGGAGGAGTGAGATCGCCTACCGGATCTATTGCCCTACCCATGAGACAGAGTGTCTGCGTGGTCAACTAGCAGGAGGAGGAGGAGGAGGAGGAAGAAGAGGTAGTAGTTACCGCATCCTCACCTCTAGCAAGACACTACCCCCTCCTCCTCCTCCTACCACTACTCCTCCTCCTCCTGCTACTACCACTACTAGCAGGTCTCCCTCTCCTCCTCTGCTAACTCAATACCAACTAGTCAATAGCGAAGAGAAGAAGGTAGAGGGTAGTGGTAGCAGCAGTAGCAGGAGGAGGAGGAAGACTGGTACTACCTCTACCCTTCTCGATGACTACAGTGATGATACCTCTCCTCCTCCTCCTCCTCCTCCTCCTACCACTACTACCTCTACTAGCACTACCTTCACTACCTCTGCTGCTAACGGTGTTAGTGGTAGAAGACCTTTGAAGAGGTTGAAGAGACTCAACAAACAACTGCTACCACTAGTAGAAGAAGAGGTGGTGGAGGAGGAGGAGGAGAAGAAGAGGAAGAGGAAGGGTAAGAGAGGTAGACATCTGAGAGAGGAGGAGCAGGAGGAGGAGAAGCGAAGGGTAGCACTGCGACTATTTGAATGGGAGGCTACACTCTCTGGTAGCAACAGGTAACACTACCACTACCTTGTTACACTACCTTGTTGGCTAACACTACCTGTTGTTGTTATGTTAGTGATGACAGTGAGGAGGAGGAGGAGGGGTACTGGAGGGAGGTGGAGGAGGAGGAGGTGTTGAGCGGAGACTTCATAAACGATGAAGAGCTACCCTCTCCTCCTCCTCCTGCTACCTCCACCTCCTCCACCACCACCCCCTACCATGCAGAAGGTACTCCCACAGCCTTCTACCTCGAAGTGAACCGCCAGCAAGAAGAGCTACTCTCCCAGCAACGGCTACTACCCGATAGAGGTAGAGATCGAGGTAGAGGAGGTAGAGGTAGAGGAGGTGCAGCAGGTGGAGGAGGAGGAGGAGAGATGGTGGTGGAGGAGGAGGAGGTGGAAGGGCTAGCTGTGGATATCTATGCTCTAGTCAATGGTAGACCTCGAGGAGGAGGAGGAGGAGGGAGGGTAGTCGATACCCCTGAGAGAGAAGAGAAGGTCTACCACCACAGCAGCTGGAAACACCCACTGGAGCAGGAGGAGGAGGAGGAGGGGGAGGGTAGGTGGTGGACTGAGAACAGCTACTACCCGGGGACTGCTGCACACCGCACTACCTCGAACACTACCTCGAACACGAGGCAGCAGCGAAGACCTCCTTTACACCCCCTGGGTAGTGCTGCTACCTCTGCTCTCTCTCATCCCTGGCCCAGAAGATGGTAGTAGCACACACACAGACACACACACACTCCTAATACAGCAGATGTCTGCTACCCTCAGACTAGAGCTAGTGGTAGTTACCACGCAATAGAATAATAGTTGATACTGTTAAGTTAAGCGACAAGTAGACTGTGTGTAGACCAGGTGGTTTTCACGCAACACAACAATAGTTAACAGACTCTAGTCTACTATACTGTACTGTAGCTCTAGTCTATTGTAGTGATAGTGTAAGTGTGTTCGATGGTGTACAGGGTAGTGGTAGTGGTAGTAGTAGGTAGAACAAGGTAGTGCTAGGTAGTGTTGTTATTACTATTAAGAGGTAGTACTCTACTACACTACAGTACAGTACACACTATTCTTATTGCTATTATTGTTGTTTTTGTTTGTTGGGTAGTAGCCGTTGCTCTCCTTTAAGAAGAGCACCCCATCGACTACCTCCTCCTCCTCCTCCTGCTCCTCCTCCTACCTCTGCCTTCATCAAAGTGATCCATAGCACTTGTATCACCCCTCCAGGACTCTTCCTGTTCGCACTATGGGGTAGGTGGGTAGTGTCTAGCTCATCGACTAGCCATGTGCTCTCCTGGCACAGGATAGGCCCTGCTAGCTGCCCCTCCACCACCACCTCCCCTCGGACTACTACCTGCAGAGACATGGGCTTCATTACCACTGAGATCTCCTTCGCTGACAGACGAGGACCATGGACTAGTAGTGGGTTGAGGTAGGAGGTGGTAGCAGGAGGAGGAGGAGGAGGGGTATACGGGGAGAGGTCGATGAAGACTTCCATCTCGTCATCTCCTTCTGACCACTCGTACTTCTCTGTCTCACCTACCGCTACCGACTCTCCTCCTCCTCCTCCTCCTCCTGCTCCTCCTCCTCCTCCTGCTACCTCTTCGAGTGCTAGTTGATGATCAGCTTCTTCCATACGATTAGCCATATAGAAGATGAATATAGTTAAGAGAATCATCAAGAGAGCAACTCCGACTGTCAATACTTGACTTCGATCATAGCGACCTAAGAAAGCCTTCATAGCTAATAAGAGAATGAGAAGGAGAGAACACCCTTATTAAGTTAACACTCTCCCTACACCCTTAGTAAGTTAACATTAACTTAACAGTATGTTAACTTAACAGTATGTTAACTTAAAATAGACTAAAGTACATGTATCAGTATGCAGATTTCTTGTATTATACTACTATACTAGTATTCGTTATCTTTCTTCTAGCACATGTACTCTTCTTCTTATGCTATTGAACAGTAGTTTGGTTCTTTTTTGTCTTTTACCGCCGAAGTTTAAGTCTTGTTGGTACAACTTGAATATGGATGCCTGGGTATGCCTTAAATGTTTAATTTAAGTCAAACTATCTTCTCTTTTATGTCAATGTAGTTTTGAAACCTCAATAAATACAACATCATGCGCAGAACTTCCCAATACACAACAAAATACGTTTTGTTGTTTCACCACCACTGCCTCGGCGAAGAAGAGGAATCGCTAACCCTAACCTAACTCTAAGTGGGAACAGCATTGGTTAGTTTACAGAAGTTCGTCGCAATAAGCAGGATACTACACAACTGCTACTGCTGCATGGCCTAGAACAACTTCTCTCTAGGTGGCACAATAGAAGACCCTGACAGCCAAAAAAACAAAAGAGCGACTATGTTGATAAGAAGATGATGATATCTGAAGAAGCTTGAACAACACCAAATAAGTAGAAAAGTCTGGTGACCTTCCAACAATATAAATAATAATAATGACCAGGTGACAACATGCTCATCATATCCATCCGCATCTGCAGGAACAGAGTGAGAAGATGCAGCAGCAGTCCGTGTCGTCATCTGAGCAAGCAAACCGTCCCCCACACTATGAGCCAAGGGAGGAGGATTCACGCAAGAAGAACATTGCATGATAACACACACAAAATAGATAGAATACAATGAATGCTCTTTTCGAACAAGAAACAGCTGGTCTGGCTATAGAATAAAGCGATTGGGGAGAGAAAGAGAAACACCAACACAACACAACGCAACACATTGTATCACATCACATAACAATCAAGCATAGGCCTCGATCTCATACAACGCTACCTCCTCCACCTCCCCACAACCTTTAGACTTTCCCTCCATCATCCTCTGCAATGCTCTCGCACGATACCAAGACAACATCCAATACACCATGCCAAACAGAAGAACTGTTGCCACCATCACTGGAACCACTATGCCTGCCACCTCTCCATCAGACAGACCCTTCTCATCACCATCGCTACTACCATTACTATTATCAGACTTCTTGCTCGTGGGAGAGGCGGTGGGAGGATAGTTGAAAGTGGGCTCTGCGAAAGTGACGATCTCCACAGTGCTGTTCGTGCCATTCGACCCAAAGAAGGCGTTGCCTCCTATATTGGACGCTGTGGTCAACAACGACTGACGAAAGCTTCCTGACTGCAGAGCTTCACTGGCGGATGTCGTCACGCTGTTGTACAGAGCTGTAGCATTGCCTTCATAAGAAGGAAAGTCCACCAAAGGCAATGTCATCGACAGGTGAGCCACTGCAGAAATCCAACTCGTTCCTCCACCCCCACTCTCTACACTTATTCCTCCTTGCTGCTGCCATCTCCTCTCTTCATCGCCTGACTTCTGCCACAAGACAGAAGATGATGGTGTACTACCATTCACTGTTATTCCAACAAACCTCACATAGCTCAGACCCACTAGCATGGAAGTGGCACACCCCACACGTGGTTTTCGTTTTCGGGTGGAAAAAACAGTTTCTATCCCTATTCGATCCCTATTCGATCCCCATTCCATGCGAAAGAAACAGTTTTTGGCCTCTGGCAAAGGTGATGATGCCATTTTCGTGTGGCATGTGTGGCACACGAAAACCGAATACCACTTCACGATTCACGAAAAATACCGTGTAGGGGCAGGTATCTACTACGGTCGCACGAAACTGCCCATCCGGTGTCCATGCCCGCTGAGAGATCATCGTTTTGCCTGTTAGCGAAATAAGATGAATAGTTATCAAAGAATAGAGGCCGGAACATTGTATTAAATTGAATTTCCTATCGAATGACTCTATTCTTACCAGGTACAAATGAGAAACCAAATAGTTAGAACGCTTTGAAAATGAAGATAATTTAAAGGAATTGCTTTAAATTGAGAGGAATTCCTTTCATTTTGAGGAAGATTCTTGGTTGATCACACTTTTCTCCAAGAACAAGAGGCTGCTCGGAGGAAAGGAGGCCGTCATTTTGTGGCGAATTGAAAGTAGTTTTAGAAAATCGGGTTGAATTTTCTGTGCGACTTGGTTCGAAGAAGTTGCAACGTTGAAAATTATGACGAAGTTGAGTAAGCGAGTGCGACAGTGTCGCGCAGCTTCGTTACGGGGAGGAAAAGCTCTTGTTGAGAAGATGAAATCTCTCAAACAAAGCAAGAATAGTGATCAGACCGCTATTATTATCGAGACTCCTCCCCCCGTGGACCCATCTGTGGCTAT
The DNA here is from genome assembly GCA_015146655.1 of Ochromonas danica. Classification (NCBI taxonomy): domain Eukaryota; class Chrysophyceae; order Chromulinales; family Chromulinaceae; genus Ochromonas; species Ochromonas danica. The sequence goes on from VKHL01000185.1 coordinate 35,392, forward strand.
TATCCCCGCCACAGTCGATCGTGAAATCCGAGAGTTTGCTGCCACAAACCCCAGCAACGAGAAGCTTCAGTGCAAAGTAGTGAGGAACGTCAACGAAGCTTTGCAACATGCTGTCCGACTTTTCACTCTTTATTGCACATACTCTTATGTCATAATTATAGTCATCGATATGAACTCCTCTTGAATAAACTACAGAAAGTAGAGAAGGCCCTTCAATTCTTACCATCTTCTTCTGACGAGAAAGAGCGAAATAATTTCTTGCTGAATTTAAATGTAGTCGATTTGACTGTCCATTCATCCTACGATACACAACTTAGTAGTTTATTGGATCAACACCAAAAGATTCAGTCACAGCTATCAGATTTAAGGAAAGAAAGCAATGAAGAAACAACTCTCATCACTACTATTGCCGAGATTATTATTAATAATTCCTCTCGTACCACAACTCCAGCAGTGCAAGAGATTGGGAATCAGCTCTATCTAGCGGGGGCTACTCAGACGATTTTTAAACAATTGAATGATATGGGATTATCATGCAGTTATGACACTGCAAAACGAAATGTCCAGCGCCGTCAACAGCAGCAAGTATCAGTCGCTCACGAGTCATTGCAGTCGGTTGCATCCTCGTCTCGCAAACATCTGATTCTGTACTTCGACAACTATAATATTGTCAACTGCCGCACTCGATTTTTGAACAATCGGAAGTACACAACTACCACTCCCTCTATTAGTATACTGTATTCATCAGCTGAGAACAAAGAAGCGATCGAGGGAGTCTTTATAAGTCAAGAAACTCCTGCGTTCAGAGTCTACAATTACGAGGAATGTGGTACTAGCTTGATGGAAGGGATTCGAATCCCTGAGGAGATGGAGGATCTAATGGATACCAACCTCAACCATCAGTCGTTGCGATCCTTTTCGATTTATCCGTCAATGGACGTGCGGTCATCATCCTTTGAGGAAGTCTATACTCATTTGGTGGAAAAGTTCCTGAACGGATTATGTAAGCTCCAGGATCGAGAGATTGTTCTGATCGTCGATCCTGAGTTTTTATTGCATTTCCAAAAGATAAAGGCAAAAGAACCGGTCAAGCTACAGAATCTGATTCTCTACCCAGCTGGTCTTCTCTCAATTCGACACCGCCAAGAAAATCTCTCTTTTCGCAAAAGTCGACTTAAATTAAGGAAATGGGAGAAGTTGGTGGGTCTTTTACGATTTGGGTTTTTTTCTAGTGCCAGCGTTTTGGAATATCGAACGACCAGGAATTTCGTAGGCGCCATGATTTTCGTGTCCGCCACGAAAACCCTAAAAACGAAAACCTTCCTAAACGCGCTTTTCTTGTGTGTGGAAAATGAAAAATCATCTCGTGAGTGTGTTTCTTGCGTTCCTTCACCCAGAAGTGAATTTGCCATATTTTGCTAATAACTTTTTGATAAAAGAGAGTTAAGTCCTGCAATGTTGCCACACTATTTAACATTAAGATTCATAACACTACAAGCAATTTTCACCGAGTAGTCTTGTTGTGCTCAGCTCGCAGCCCAAAGAGAAAACAAGAACCACACGGCATGGGCCAAACGGCTACCACCTTTGACCTTGCCCCCTGGTGCTACCACCTTTGATCTTAAAGAGGCTTGCTCCTTGGATAGTTTGGTGACCTCGTTTTCTTCAGGCTCATTTGGGATCCTCTTGTGCTTTGGGCGAACGGCACAGTTCACATAGAACTTCAAATTCTGGAGGCCCTCTCGACCCCACGCCAAGTGGTTGTCGGTTTGAACGCTACCTTCTACAATGAAGGTAGCGTTCAAACCGACAACCAGCGCTACTAAATCATGATGGATGGCAAAAGCGCTTTTGCCATCCATCATGATTTAGCAGCGCTGTGCTGGAGAGCCTTGAACCTTCAACCTTCACTCATAGGAGTAGACTGTTTGCCAATGAGGCGAAAGTCTGTTCAATCGATCCAGGAGTTGGCGCCGCAATCAATTTGCCTCTTTTGACATCCTTTGCCAATCAGTGACCGTTCCTGTCTTAATAACCGTATCAGCCCACTCTGCCAGTCGTTTTCAAAAGCTGGGAAGGTTATTCTCAAGAGAGTGACGGCTATAGTGGTAGCCAGTATTAACTTCCTCAAGAATGGTTTCGAAAGAGAGATGGTGCGAATCTTTATAGAACGACGTCACACTGAACGATCACCACAGCGATCTAAGTGGCTTTTTCGTATTTTGGGTTTTCGTGATGGACACGAAAATCATGGCGCCTACGAAATTCCGGGCGCTAATATAATCCCAAACGCTTGCGTAGTAGTATCGGTTGGTTTTTTGGGACCGATCGATACTTTGGCCGAAAAAGCCGATACCACCGATACGATACGATACTTGACTTCTTAAGTTAACA
>VKHL01000185.1:37925-50325 GCA_015146655.1 Ochromonas danica
GATCAAATTTCTTGCCAAGCTACTACCAAGAGTGCTCCTTTCGTCAGTAATTGTTCTTCCAGCCAAGGAAAATAATCTCTCCGATGAAGCAGAAGTTGCAGGAATGCACAACATTTTACGAGCAATCATACTCAGAAACGGGTATTTGTAAGCATTCTCTGCCCACCACAATAGTGGTTTCTGCTCATATAAATCCGTACCAACCAGCTTAGGAATAGATTAGTAGCGATGCACTTCGTCTACAACTTCAGCGGCACCAGAAGAGTCTGCCTCTTGCAGAGATACAAGCATATCGCGAAACAATGCCGAACGCTTTTTTGATTTAGTCACAACAGGAGGAGTAGGGTTGATGCCGAACGCTTGATGGCATCTACCATAGCCCTTAGCTTCTCAACAATGCTGCCCTTCACCTCATCCACCATCATGAGACCTTTGTAGTACGGGTCCAACACATAAGCCAACCAAATGTTGGCAAAACCCCATTCATAGTGAATAAGCTCTCGAACTTAACAAACATATCCGAACAAAGCTTTGTGACTTCAGGAGACTCTGAATTTTCAGAGAAATCTTGCAAAGTCTTCTGAAGATGAGCCCTGATGTGTTTCCATCTGTTCGTGGGACCTTAAAGCTCACCTTCTTGCATTCTTCGTTGTTGCAATAGGCACATCCCTTACTAAAGGTGAAATATCGGCTCCAGAATGACATTATTTTGATTGGGTATCTTTATCTGGATATAAAATCAAGCTCTTCGCGACTAAACACTATATTAGTCATGGATATGACTACAGGCCTAATGAGTTGCAGGTATCTTTCCATATCGTACCGGTTTTGGGGGCTCCCGATCGATACCAATATCGGTATCGTATCGGGTCAAAAACGATACGATACGATACCGATACCTGGCCCCAGGTCTAAAGCTGATAGACGCTGATAATCAATTTATCGAATGAAGCAAAGGCAATCAGATCCCTCCGAATAATCTGGCTTTCTGGACTGCTTTTACCCAAGTGAGCATTTCAGAAGATAACTAGTCTACTTGAATGCCATAGTTATCGTAAATGCTTGACTGTTTAGTTAATGCAATGTCTTTCAAGAGTCAAACGGATTTCATAACAAGACATAGACCTTGCACTATATCGTAATCCTCACTAGTAACCTGCTACTGTGTACAGTCAGGTCAGGAATGAAGAACACAACTGACTGAAAACTTCTTCTTTATCGTATCTTTCAGTATTCGTATCTTTCAGTATTCCATCCCTCCTCCTCTTCCCCCCTTTTCTCTCAGTGAGTTAGGAGATGAGTGGTCAGTGATGGTCAGTCATAATCTATCTCATCTTCTACTGTCTCATCATCATTCACTGACTACTGACTGACTAGTCAGCAAGAAGCAGTCCATGAGATAAGATAAGATAAGATAAGATGACACACTCCATGCTCATTGATGACCATCTCCTACAAGATACCGCAACTCCCCCTTCATTGTCTCTTCCTAGAATAGCCACAGTCAAAGGGAACTTTTCCTTTCTTTCTCAAAATTTCCATTTATTTGGATTTGATAGTCCAGTCAATAGTGTTATTCAATCTATTCGTGAGTTAGTGGATAACAGTGTTGATGCATGCCGTCGTCTTGGATGCAATGGTCATATCACAGTGATTCTAGACTTGACCATGCCTCACAAACTCCTCCTGGAAGTCTCTGATAATGGGACAGGCATGGATGATATTGACAAGCATTTACAAATCTTCTCTTCTTCTGACTCTCTTCATGATGCCATGGTGCCCAAAACAATGCCATCTTCAGGTCGCATTGGCAGATATGGGGTGGGTTTGTCTGCTACGATTATTCATTCCTTATTATCTACTCACCATCCAGTAGAAGTCTTTACCAAGCTGCTGGGACAGACTCAAATGCAATTAACCCAGGTGATACTTGGCGAAGAGCATAAAGAAGAGATTCGACCACAAATGACCTCTCATGCTCTGTTAAGCCACAACGAACCATCTCATTCAGGAACAACTCTTCGATTAGCATTATCGCCTTTGGATAAAGAAGCCTTGGAACAAGGTATGTATTGGTGGGGATTTTTGATCTTGGAGCCTATGTGTTTTCATTGCTGTATATTGTTTCAAAGTTTCTCTCCATATTGAGGACTATTTTGGACTCATCATCAGCCATCCGCATCGGCATTTGGACATGGGTGAGTGAATTAGCTTTTTCTTTTGTACTATTGCAAAAAAGATTAAGTTTTACCTACTTGCTGTCAGACTATTGTATGCGATTAGTTGATTCGACACATAATTTTCGCATGAGCTATTACTCTGATTCGCATATGAACTTGGAAGAGTTTGACAGGCAACGTTTTGTGAATTATGTGAAAGAGCATTTGATGCCTCACAATGAAGGAGTTAGAGTCGGGACAGACAGTCGTTGTGTTGAATTAGCATACCATAGGACTGCTACTGAAGATGAGACCTCTGTAGTAGCGATAATGATGTTATGGGAAACAATCATTTATTCTGATTCGGATGCAAATAACTCTTTTCAAATGGCCTCAAAGCTCTTGCCAATGACTGTCAGTTGCTTGGTCAATGGCAAGCCATTACCATGCGATCTAGATTGTGCTTTGCTGAAAGCAGTTAAGCAGTGCCGATGGAAACATTTCAACCTTCGTCTCACTTTGCCCAATCATCCCAGCGGAATGGATCATCATGTCGAGGTTAGAAGGTCCTTGTTCTTACCCATGCAACTTGAGCAAGATGAAGCGATCGACTGTGAATTCCGAAAGGAAGAGTGCAACCTGGGGGGAAGCAACATTCATAAAATGTACGAGGTTTCACTTTTTCTTTATTATGACACTTCCTCGTCAGGTATGATGATCACCAGGTAAAACACTAGGGAGGTGATACCAAACCTTCCATGCTTGTGTTGTATTAGTATACTTCGCAGATCTTAAAAAGACCAAGCTCCACGATTTCCCCAAAGACCACAACCAGATGGCAATTCAAGGTAAAAGGATAGATAAAATGATCTCTTGTGGTTCAAATATAGTTGTGAAAGTTGTGACGTTTATAGCGATTACAAAGTGCTGTGAGCAGTTGGCTGCTTCATCCTCCCCATCGTCAACTTGGTTTATCTGTACCAAGCAGCTAGAGCAATTGGTGAGCTATATGGCTATTGATTGAAGTTAGTGGAATGAACTTAGCTTTGCTTTAGAGACTGAAGAAGCAAGCCCGCCAATTATCTCAGGCAGTGCTCAAGATTGTCAAATTCTCTCAGGTACTGAATGTTCCGCAGCTTACTCTTGTTCCACTTCACTTTTCGCTCATGTCGCTGATTAGGATGCTTCTTTCAAGGCCTGGGTAGTAAAGAGCTTCTCTTCTCATTCGTTCGACTTCGAGTTGAGTCTAACTCAGGGAAACGTAGACGAGAACTTCAATGGAGCTGCCCTTGACTTCGCTTCGGATCAGGTGGTTTGGGATGAGATTGAGGACGATATTGCTGCTCGAATCATACAAGCCTCTTCTGTGTTTGATGATAGAGAGGTCTAGAGCTCGACGACTTAGCATATTTGTGACTAATTGACAACTATGAACATCTACAAGATATTGTAATCAGCAGCAAAGCTCCTCCCTTGTTGATTGATTATTTCGTTGTGCATTGTGAAGTGAGTCTGCTGATTATTCATTTATTTAATTTGGGTGATTCTATTTAACGCAAATAAAGAGGTCTACCAAGAGAGAAGAGTAATTAATTTAGACAATAAAGCAGTCAGTCCATCCCATCATATAGCAGTCCATTCTATCCTACCTCCTGTTATCCACTCTTTAACAAAAGAAAAGATCAAAGAACTGAGGCATCTTGGCATACATGACCTGATAGAAATAGTCATTTTCGATCATGGAGAAGAATGCCATGATGACTGTGACAAACATTGGTGGCAGTAATCCAGTCCGAGCATGGACCAAACCTAATAACACAGCCTTCACTACAATACCACGGAATACTTTCTGACAGTCTGCCTTGGCTTCATTCTTTTCTTCCACAGAACGACTTGTTGACTTGGTAATACGGAAATTAGTATAGAAGTAGATATATCCAAGCAAGAGATGTCCTAATAGGAAGAAGAGACGAGCAAGGAGTAGGAAGAGAGTCGTCTGAGCAAAAGGTAAGGCCTTGACCAAGGCGAAGATGGAGACAATAGCCATGAGTTTGATCTCCCAGGATACTTTAATCCCTAAGAGAGGACTGTCCTGGGCAGAAGAGTTAGACAAAGAAGATGAAGAAGATTGGGCATTAGAAGAGGAAGATGATGATGACATGTCGGACAGATAGAATGAGGTTAATTAATTTTAATGATGAAGATGTCAGTCAAGATAATCCAATCTCACAACAGAATTGATTGATTGACTGACCAAAAACAAGATTTCCTGTCATGTTAGTTGCTTGGGAAGGAAGTTGCGGTTTAAACTAGCCAATTACGATTTATGGAATGCCTAATCTGCTCGATTACAATCGAATTGTTACAATAGATAGACTACTTTGGGTGTGTTAATCGGAGTTGATCAAGAAAGATCAGCTGGGCTAAGCTAACTCTCCACTAAAGAAGGATTGTCATATTATGGCCAGCTAAACGGCTATATCCAGCATTGTACAATGGTTTACCACTTTCATCTACAGTATCTTGTTATATTACTTAGGTTAGTCCAACCTTTCATCATGCAGTGTATCGGCTAGTCAATCACTGAGGTGACAGCCATATAACAATGTCTTCAGATCATCGTCTTGGCTCTGATGATCGACATGCTATACAGTACAGACTATCTAGACTACAGTATATACAGCATTGAAATGCAGTAGTCTTGGAAAAAGAGAAGGTGTTTGAAGTCACTTAGTGATGATGACGTAATCGTCTTCATCGTCAGTCTCATAGGCTGAGAGGTGGTAACTGCTCTTCTTCGTTGCAATCGACGATGATGATACCCCTCCTGCTGCAGCTGCTTCGGCTTCGTCGAGGAAGGTCTTCATCCATAGAGGAACATTACCCTCTTCGTCATCATAACACATCACTACATCATCATCATCCTCCGTCCCTACACCTGCCCCTCGCAGGTAGGAGGGTGGGGAGTGATGAATAGTCACCAACTGCGTCCAGCTGCCCTCATTGGCAAGATGCGCCTGGTGGTAGTGTCTGCAGAAGGTGTCGAAGGCCTCTCTTGTGGGAAAGTAGAAGGCAAGGGCGAGGGAAGGGTCTAGCTGAGAGGGCGACAGAGTGACAAAGTGTGGCACATGAATCTGTGCACGGCCTTCTTCCTTTCTCCAAGTAGCCTCCTCTATTGTTACCAGCATCAACAAACAGAGAGTAAGGACAGAGTGCGGTACTCCAGTCATTGGCGTTAGCCTACCTTGGGGAGTGGCAACAGCTGGGTAAGTAGTGTGCGGGTCGAGGCCATAGAAGACGTCTTGCTGGTCATCATACCCCGTGAAGTAGATCGCATGACCCACTCGACCACCCAGAATACCCACACAGAACTCGTTACGTAGTGCCTCTTGAAGACTCTTGATATGATCACGTGAGACATTATTGACACCTAGTCGAAGAGGAAGAAGGAGGAGGAGAGAACAAGTCCATGGAGCAGTCGCAGCTGGAGGAGGACGATGCAGAGGGTCGAAGAAAGCCTCCATCTCTGCCTCCTCGTCCTCTACCCCCTCTGCTTCTCCTCCTATAGTGCTAGTCAGAGCAGGGATGGCGGAGGAGGAGGGTGAGGAGGGTAAAGGGTGTCCGAATTGCGCTAGTCGTGTCTGAACATGTTGGATGTTCTTGCCTTTGCTCACTCTCGATGACTGCGTTAGACCCAGCAGGCAGTCATTCAATGGCCAGTCAGCACACAACTTCTCCACTTCAGATATATAGACAATCTCTGAAGATGTGACATGAACAGCTAACTGCCCTTGATAGCGTTGGCGATGAAGTGCGACGAGGTCACGCAGGACATGGCAGGCAGTGGATGGACCCCACCACTCTCCTATGACACAGGACCGAAAGGTAGTCAGATCAGCGCAAGAGAAGGAAAAGATGATGAAGGAGGAGAGATACCTGGTAGCTTATCATACTTCATGCCACATTGGACCATATGGTGTAGAGAGTAAATGTGCTGTACACCTGGTCGATCCTGGAACCATCGCACAATCTATTCTCCCACCTTCCATTAGAGCTCTGAGCAAGAGAGAAATAAAAGGTAAGGTCTATTTTAATACCTGACAATAGTGCTCATTCTGGTCCAGTTGCTCTGCTTCACTGGGTAGTCGCCAGTCTATTCCACACACACACAGACACATTCCGTGGAATCCATCATCATAGATAGTACAAGTGAGATTAAATAGGACATAAAGTGTGTGTACTGTACTCACTTTTACCAAGGTAGTGTCTGAGTAAGGCGGTGGAGATCATCATCTGCGCTGCCCGGATCATACACCCCCAGCCACTGTCCGAGGTGATGCTATAGGGTAAGAGCGCGGGGAAGTCCCGGCGATAGGACCACCTTAGAAAGGACTGTGCATGCTGACTCAGTCGAACCTTGCCCTCATCGTTTAGATGATAGCCTTCACCTAGCACCCAAGCATCAGGTGGGGTAGTATAGACAGGAGCAGTAGGAACAGTTTGAGAAGGTGGTGGACCAAAATAAAAACGAGACTCTTCTATCTTAGTGGAAGGCTTGGACATGAAAACAAGATCTCTCTTTCTCTCTCAACAGTGCAATATCTAATACTTGTGTAAGATGAATTCTAATTTTCGCTATCAGTTGAGAGGGAGAAGGGAATGGGAGAGAAGAGAAACTCTCAAATATGGATTTTGAAGTCGAATATCGAAGTGCTGGAAACATCATGGGATTGCATGGAATTGCATGGAACGAGATCGAAAGGATGATCATCTTTTGTTCTTCTTGTGTGGGTTGGAAAGTAGTTCAAAGCAATGAATTTCTGGCAGTTGCCTCAACATGCACTTCACAGTACTTATTCTGAGTGGTTGGAATGGGAGGATTTGTCAGCATTGGATATAGCCTGTGTGGGTCAGACAGATCGACAAGTCTGGTTGTCTTCCATCGCTGACCTTCATATAGAGTGTGGGTTAATCTTCCAAGGTCGCATTCCTGCTGACAAACTGATCAACCTCTATCAATGGTTGGGTAAGCGTAAAGTATTAGTAGATGGATTTCTTGTAAGACTGGATGTGCTACAACATCTAATAGAAGGATTAGATGTTAAATCTTACTGTCCTGGTCTTCACTCTGTTCAGATCTTTGGTGGAAGAATGTATGACAACTTGTCAAATTGTAGTTATTCTCAAGTAGAAGACAATCTCTCAGTCTTCTTTAGTCATTGTCATGGTCTAGAAGAAGTGATCGTCAAACTAGATGATCAATACGTCAATGAACTTTCCAAACATCTCAATGAGGTTATTTTGGGTGTACTTGATGAGCGATTAAAAGAGAATTCTCTGATCAAGATAGACCTGCAGGAATCGTATCCTAGAGATACTAAGAGACCTGTTATGATAGCTAACCTGCTTAGAAAGCATGCCTTGAGCTTACAAGAACTCCATCTGAGTATAAGAGAAGGAGTGGATGTGATCATATCCACCCTCATTGAGAGTGAGATTCATCTCAAGGTATTGGAGGTTTCGTTGGGACACAATCTATCTCAACCAGTGGATTCCTGGTTGTTACCTTATCTATCATCATCAGACAGTAGTAGTAGAGGGATGGCGATGTTGTTAGAGGTCTTAGAGATTAAAAGCTGGATAGAGACACCCTTCGAAATTGATCATTGCTTAGTCTCTATAGCACAATCATGTCCGAAGTTGACACAACTACTGTTGCGGTTTGCTAAACCATGCAGTGCAGCAAACTTACGTCTCTTGTATGAACAATGTCCACATCTAGAGTATGTGTCTATTGATGGGAGTCTCACGACAAATAACAGACGCAGGACTGTCTCTATACTAGTGAATGACTGCAATAATGATGACTGGGCTGTGTGTTTATGTTATGCACTGAGAAGAAGTCAATTCAAACAGGCAGCTTTAAGTCTGAGAGGAGACTATCACACATCAGCCAATATAAAGTCTATGTTAGAACCTTACCATCTTCGTGTAGATGCCTTTGCACCTGAGTCTTCCTTGATTGCCTTATTACAAGATCTTCCTCATTTGAACAGTTTATACGTGGCGAAAGACCATAGTTATGTATATACTGATGCTATTTTAGTAGCAATTACACAACATGCGAAGAGTTTGTCTCAGTTAGATATGTCAGTAGTTCACAACTATCTCCATCATTTCCACTTTTCTGATGAAGCATTAAGTGAGATGATTAAGACTTGTAAGTTGTTAGAGATCTTAAGACTCCCTACCTGTGCAATGGAGAGTCTAACAACAGTATTGAAACACTCTAACCTAAGAGACATTACTATGAATGTTGCTGAGTCAGTGTCTGTGGAGATGTTAAATGATTTGCTATTTGATGAGAATGTACAAAGGTCAGCAGTAGCTCTTGAGAGGGGAGATGTCTTCACTCGCAGTGGTTTATATTATAAGTTCAATCAAGGTACTCATAGCTGGCACACAGTTCGTTAGATAACTACCAATAGGGCTTCAAGGTTAAGGCCGCCAGTAGTGCTGTGTATGATGGATGTTGAGATATACTGTAGCTTAACCTCCTTTTCAATCATTCAAGTTGTGACAAAGGCGAGAGCAGGTAGTGAGTGGAAGATGATGACTTCATAGAGCCTGACCTGTCTGTCTGTCTTTCCTATTGTGAACGTGTCCAAACAGTTGCGTTGAAACACGCGAGACGGTGATATGTTTATCTACAAAGCTTATTAGTCAATGATAGGTCTGTTAACTTTAAATACTTGAAACACTCTAAGTGTGTTATTCCTTGAAAACAACAGCAAGTTAATTTTAGAAGCTCATCTATGAAGACTTCTTACAATGATTGCAAAAACGTAGAGATGAGGTCGCGAGGAATCGCGACTATCTCTTAAGCGATTGAGTGCAAACAAACAGCACACACACACACACACACACACACACAGTCAGCAGTCTTACTTAGGGACTGTGTGATCTGATTATGATAAACAACAGCACAGAGAATATATTGCTCTGCATCCAATCCATCATTTATTAGAAGGAAAATGATCAGGATGAACAACAGATAAATTGATTGTAAAACAAAATACGTACAAGGCTGGAGCAATCGTGTTCACGCTTGAAATTCATCAACAGAGTGAACACGGTTGTTATACCTTGTTATAGACAATGATGGGGAGGGGAGGAAGGAAGGCGGGCGGGTAACGTCGGGATGGACGCGGCTGTTCCAGAATGCGAAAAGATGTTGCATTCTCAGAACTAATTGTGAAGGACGATCAGGTGGGAAAGAGGAGAAATAATCTGCTAATGGGATGACAGGTATCGCGCCTGGCACGGATCTCCTAACGAATACAAAAGGAGGAATAGGCCTACTCGAGTTCGTCACGATATCAGAACCATCACCATCTTTCTTCTTCTCCTCTTCCTCTCTAGAATTCGCTTCTCGTGTTTGTATTGGGTCAGAAAGGACGACAGAAGGACATTGGTTGTTGTTAGTAGCAGCAACAGAAGCAACAAGAGGCTGTGTAATGGCTTGTGCTTCTGCGTCGTCCTCTTCGTCTGCCTTGTTGGCATAATGCGCAGGATTGTTTTTAGCTGCTTCCAAAAGAGGAAATGCTGAATACATCGTGATATCAGAACCAACATCATCTTCCTCCTCTGTAGCATTCGCTTCTCGTGTTCGTATTAGAAGAGGATCAGAAAGGACAAATCGGTCTGTTGGAGTATCAACAACAGAAGCAACAAGAGGTTGTCTGTCAGCAGCAGCCTTCATCAGCTCTTCCTCTTCAGCACGAATCAACGCTGAAGAGTTATCGCCATTCTTCAGGTGCCAGAAGATCAGACCGACTACGACAAGAACGATGGCGATGCCAATCACCACAGCAATACCGAAGGTAACATTCCATTGTTGCATTAGCTTCGATAGAATGTAGTCCAACAATGTCACAAACAGAGATGATAGTAGGCTGGAAAATACATACAAGATGTTCAGCGTAAAGTAAACACAAGTGCAAGAAAGGTTATATGTCCCCTCTAATGCTCCTCCATTATTACTTATAGGCAATCGAGGAGCATTAGAGGGATCTTCTCTTCTGGATTCGAGAAGCAACTTGTGGGCCTCATTGAGGATCTTCTTTTCAAACAACAGAGAAGCTAGTAAAACATGAACAAATATGATAGAAAATGGTGTGTAAAATACCTGGTCCAGAGTGAACTGGACTAGTATTGTTAACGAAACTTTACTTTGCCACCCCACTCCACGAGTGATGCCCTTAAATAAGATAAAGGAAAGCGCAGAGATATTCACAGCGAATAACAGCAAATGCACAAGGAACTTGCATTGCCAGGACACCGGAGCAAGTACTGCTTCGTCTCCCTTGCGAAGCAGGATTTCTAACATACCTCGCAGAAAGGCGCAAAGACCGCCGGCTTTTTCAGCAACAGCATCAATATAGCGCAAGCGAATAGGAGGAACCTGAGCCTGTTTTGAAGTTATACCCAGTTCCATTGAATCGGCTTCGATAGGCGCCTCATAGTGGACACCAGAACCAATTCCAACATAGCTCAAAATGATTTCCATCGCTCCTCCAGTAGACTGCTGCTCAGAATTCGAGGTTGATGCTTCCAGCAACGAGAACAAAAATTGAACAAAGAATTGCACGCCACAAGTGATGAGGGATAGGAGAACGGTTTGCCCAACCGGTGCTGACTTCAAGCTTGTGGAATATTGACACGTGCCGCGAACTTGTTGGTCCCCATTAGCAGAGGTGATGATTCTGGACGAAACCATCTTACCGTTCGCATAAGTCAGAAAACTTCCCGCCATAATAAACTCCTGGATCCAAACACAGTTGCCCTGCGTCATATCCATTGGAGATCTTTCCGCCACACAGGATGACTCATCTAGATGTGATCTACAGCTGCCGTTGTTATCCGGGTTTTGAAAGTTAAACAACATCACGAACAACGCCACGGAGATGATGTTGGTAGTATAAATTCTATACCATTTTAAGCATAACCGCGCCAAGTCTTCTTTCTCGAAGACTTTCTTCGTGTCAACTCGAAGATAGTCTAAAAGGTCTATAATGGAGCTTTGGATCTCATGTCTCTTTGCCACTTCACTGTAGATAGCAGAGAGACATGAGATTGGTTGAAACACTTTTGGAATCACCCCTTCATCTATCCATGAGGTATTATTGGGTTGATGATGACGACGACTCCATGATGATGAATCATCATGGAATGATTTAATAACCGTATCCGTCCTCCTGATGTAAGAAAATAAAAGGAACATGGCAATAAACAGGGGAATGAGGAAGGGGACGATAAAAATCACAATCACAGAGCTTTTGCTTTCCATCATCTGAGCTGCAGACGGAATCTCAAAAGAGATCCCATACACAACAGTTTCGGCCACAACCGCTAAGCCAAGTGATCCACTCGTCAATGATGTGGGAGAAAGAGCAGGAGTACTGCTGTTGGTTGAATTGTTCAGAAGATGAATGCCACATTTACATGTAACCATATCGTTTGTGTAAGACAATAACTGACAGTACATGTTGCTGTTAACAACGGGATTCAATGTGTCCATATAGACTAAATTGCACTGCGGCAGCAAAACTGGGCACTGTTGAATAACAGTTGCATCTGCTTCACCAGAACAGCCCAATCTGTACGAAACGTTGGTCCTCGAACAATTAAACAAAGTAGCTGTAGTCTTCTTGCCTTCCGTGCAATTCCCTAAAAATGTCTCAATGATATCAAAACTAAAGGGCTGTCTCAACTTAAATGACACGACAATGAATACTTCACTTGAGCCATTAGTTGCGGCTTCCATAATCACAACATCACTCAAAAACCGACCAAAGGTGGGGATGGAAGAAATTGTAACGTTTGAAAATGGCGTAAACCCACCAAAAATAACTTTCTGGCCATCCACTTCAACCGCAGTCATATTGTTGCCTGGGACAACCACAATGGAAGCAGGTGAAGGAACAACACGAGAACCGTTAGAAGAACCATGCACCGAAGGATACCCACTAGGAGCAACGCTAATAGAAGAAGAGGGGGAACCAGAAGGATGCACCGAAGGGACCACACTGGGAGGAGCGCTAATAGAAGAAGAGGGGGAACCAGAAGGATGCACCGAAGGGACCACACTGGGAGGAGCGCTGGGAGAAGAAGAGGGGGAACCAGAAGGATGCACCGAAGGAACCACACTGGGAGGAGCGCTGGGAGAAGAAGAGGGGGAA
>VKHL01000186.1:0-50141 GCA_015146655.1 Ochromonas danica
CTCTCTCTCTCTCTCTCTCTCTCTCTCTCTCTCTCTCTCTCTCTCTCTCTCTCTCTCTCTCTCTCTCTCTCTCTCGCAGGACATCCAGCATGAGATGGAGAGCATTGCCTCGCTGCCTGGCGACGATCTGCTCTCTGACTCGGACGTGGACGGAGGCAGAGACTCTCTGAGCCCTATTGAACCGAGCTCTGTGGGGAACGACCCTGACTCCTGTGATCACAGCGTGGTTCGCTTCCAACAGCTTTATTCCTTCCGCGGAAAGCACGGGCAGTACCTCACGACCACTATGGACTCCTCCGCTGGCCAAGACAGCAACAACAACAGCACTATGGCGGAGAATGCGCCCACTACGCTTCGTGGATCTTCTTTACAGAATAACAATACAGTCTATCTGCTGGGAGTGAATGGTTTGGGCGTGGGCGATGCGGCCGATGGTTTGATTTTCATTAACATTGAGAACAAGTGAGGAATACAAACAAGTGCCTTTCCTATGAGCTGTATTGATCACTTTGCTTTTCTGTGTAATAGAGAGGATAGTTCGGCTGTCAAATATGGGCAGATCATCTCAATTAAATCACCTTTCGCCAAGGAAAGGTGAGTCCTATTCTATGTATATGTCTATAGTGCCCGCTATGGATTCTGACATGTTGTTTTATGATATTATGGATAGGTTACTGGGACTACGTGATGGTGTGCGCTTGGGGTTCTGGCGCCATCTTCTGGGACAGGGAGAGAAGTGGCAGATCCTACGAGCCCACCCCATGCCTTCTACGGCCACTTCCACCTATGGCGCAGCTGGTGGCGCACTTCCATATCTTAGCCACACCACGGTAGAGGATATTACAGCACGAGGAAGATACGTGCGCATCGGAGATTGTATCCTGTTGCAAACATTCCGCGGGGATCATTTGCTTTCATCGTTGGATGGCCAAGCGCGTCTGGCAGCACGACCAGATCGAACGATACTGTCCACACAAAGCCAAAGCTGGCAAATTGAATCCTATGGAACTATTCCACAGCCATTGTGGCTCAACAATCGTCCCTATCTGAGGTTAGACACTTCCCCTCACCCCACCATGAATATGAATTCTCGTCAAATGGTTAAATGAACTGATTGATGTTGGCAACAGTGGGAAGTATCTGCAAATCCCTGCTAACGAACGATCTCCTGCTCCTGAAGTCGAGGTCAGTAACTGCACCCACTCACCTTGCTACATACTATTACAAGGCTAACGCGGTTGTTCTGGTGACTGCCTGACAGGCTCGTTGCTTTCCTCGCTCTGTTGCCTGCGGAATCTTTCTCGACCCTTTGGAGACGAAGATGTTGAGTTCTTTGCTGGTCAGCCAGCAACAAATCATTCTCATGCGAGAATTGCTTCTGCTCTTTGCCGGCGTGGAGGGCCAATACTTGCGCTTGGCTTCCAATGCGGGAGGGGAGAATGGCTCAGGAGTCAACGCAGATCAAACCAAAGAGGTGAAGGTAGTAATGGATATGGACCATGTTGATCGGTCAACAGCTGTGAAAGTGCGACAACTCTTCCCGCTAGTCGAAGCGGTCTTTTCTCTTCGCGCCTTTCTGAAGAGACACGCAGGTTACAATTACGGCCTTGTCATGCACTCACTGTGCAGCGCCTTGTCCGCTATTTTGAGAGAGTTTACTATCTTAGTCGCCCAATTAGATTATTTACTACAGCGTGGAGTCTTGCAGACGTTGACCAAGTTCACCTATCTCACTCATGGCAGTCAATGCACTCTCATGCTCTTGAACCAACTGGTCCGGTCCATTCGCCCTCATGTTGGCGGAGCATTGTTGAATGCTCTGCACAGCTTTTTTGAACAACAAGGAGATCAACGCAGCCGGGAGTTGGTGAAAGGACTGCTGGAGAAGGCCGCGGAGCCATTCTATCGCATTCTGGCTACTTGGATATTCCGAGGAGAGGTCGCAGATGTTTATGGAGAATTCTTCATCGTGGAGGACCCCTCACTGTCGAAAGAGACCTTAAGCGAGGACTTCAATGCCTCCTATTGGGATGGCAAACATCGCCTTAGCATTCAACATCTGCCCACTTGGCTTGCCAGCCATGGACAGCGAATCCTCATGGTGGGCAAGTATCTCCATGTCCTGAGGCACGGTCTTGTCGCTGGCAGCAATATCTCTTCTAATGCAGAAGAGAAGAAAGACTTGGTCCTGGCGGATGAGAACTATGAGGACGGAGAGGGAGGAGTGAAGGGATTGGCTCTGGATCTGTCCCACCACAACAACACGACATTGAGTCTGATCGACGCGTCTTATGCCTCTTCTTCCGCTCATCTACTTCGTGTTTTGATCCACCAACACAACCTTTATGGTCATCTTGAAGCTCTGCAGCGCTTCTTTCTCTTGAAACAAGGAGACTTCTTCATTCATTTCATGGACCTGGCTGAGGAAGAGTTGAGAAAGGAGACTCGGGATATCTCTTTGTCTAGATTGCAGCATTTGCTCAATACAGCGATTGCCAGCAGTAGCATGAGTTCAGCTAGCTTGATGAATGGTAATTCTGCTGGGGAGGAATACAAAGATCGATTGAAATGCTCGCTGGCAAGCCACAATCTCATTCAACATCTCCACCTCATTCAGGCAGGTCTCACAACTCATTATTGCTTATCCATACCCTAACCCTATCGCGTTCATCTGGTTAATAGATGGCTGGAGAGGGAGGGCCATCAAGCGCTGCCTACAGTGCCCTGGCAGCCCAGGCACAAGGTCTGCGTGGAGTGGAAGCCTTCACCTTGGACTATCGCGCAGCTTTCCCTCTTTCCCTTGTGCTCTCAAGACGTGTCATTACAAAATATCAGCTGTTATCAAGGTGACTGACTATCTTGATCTTCTACTTTCCCCTCTATTCGTGACCAACACGAGTGGTGCTGTTGATGGTAGGTTGTTGTACTTCAGCAAGCATGTTGAGCGACGTCTATTGGCTGCTTGGCGGTCTCAGCAAAGCAGTCGGGATTGCCTTGGATCGCGGGCATCGCTGGGGTCTGCTTACACCCTTCGCCATCGCATGCTCCACTTCATTCAGGTCAGCACATGTTGAGATGGTTGTGGCTGTGGATGGCTTTCTCACTTCAATCCTTGCGATATGATGTCGTACCATAGAACTTTGTCTACTATATCAGTTTCGAGGTCATCCATGCTCGAGAACACACGCTCTCACAAGAACTGTCGCAAGCGTCTGACATGGATCAGGTTTCTCTCCAATCTCCTTCTAACCTCAGCATGATGCCTAACCCCAAACCAAACTTTGCTTTTGCTCTTGTCCAGGTGATGGAGATGCATGAACGCTTCCTTGACATCTGCTTGAAGGACTGCCTGCTTGCATCTCAACACCTTCTTGGTGTGCTCTCCAAGCTATGCTCCACTTGCCTGCTCTTCGCAGACCACCTCTTGCGCTTCTTCGAAGAGGCCACTTCGTCCGGCGCGGCCTCTATCGAGCAGAAGGAAGCTTATCTCCAACGCGAGGCTTCTCATGAGACTTACAATCGAATTCTCAACAAGTTTGCAGAGACCTTCGACACGCAGGTAGCCATCAACCTCACATCGACCTGCTCCTTCACATTCACATTGCTAACAGACTTTCCACCATCAATGATGATGTTGTTCCAGCTTCGTGAGTTCCTCGATCAACTTTGGAATGATTCCGCGCGGCAACACGGCCAACTCGCTAACCTCTGCGTCCGGCTGGACTACAATGGATACTATTCCAGCCAATTTGCTCCTGAATTCTAACGAGTTCAGTGCTTAACTGATATTTTCAAAATTGTAAACTCTATCACAAAGTCTTCTTTTAACATCATGGACGTTTTAATTCATTTGCAGCGAAGTCTAAGGAATGACAGACAAAGAAGTAGCTCTGCCTCACACGAACGATCACGGGCAGATCATCAGCTTGTCCACTGAATTGTTCTAGTTGTTGAATTGTTCAGATCTCTCCTTGGATAGCATCGCTGCAGCAACAAGAGCTGTCCATCCAACACGCCCTCAGAGTGCTCGCATAGAATGAAGCAATTGACTTGCCTGTGGGCAATTACCAAAATGTTTTTGTTTTTGCACTTCATTGACTCGGAATGTTGAATTACTGTTCTTCTTAACAATATACATAATACTACAAAATGAGATAAAATCTATGTTAACTGAATGGTAGGAACAGGAAGACTCTTCCAACATTGGCCAGGATCCACATCAGCATAGCTAAAAGTTACCCAGTTTCCATCTGGGTCATGGCATGCAACTAGTACATGAACGTTCTGGCCCTCACCTGCGCGCTCGTGGTGCTCCGTGAATGTTTTCGGGTCGTCACAACAAACGACGTGAACCATCCACAGATGCTTTGCATTGAACATTTTCCCATACACCACAGTTTTATCAATGTGTGTCTTCTGCGATGAGGTTGTGTCCGTCGCCATTAGTTCAATGACATATCTCCCCTCCGGTTCCATTTCTTCATCGCCTGTATCGTCGCGCCGAATGATTATAATGTCAACTCTCTTAGCACTACCCACGCATTTAGCTTCCATTGAAATAGACCATTCGCGCTCGCCTAAACTCTGACGCAAGGCAATTAATAAATTGGCGTGGTAATAATATTCGTGCGGCACATGAAGCTGCCCGTACTTTTTGAACATTTGCCGGCAAGCCAGTTGGTTTTCATGGGCAGGAATTGCAGTTAATGCATGGACAATGGCATCTCTGACGTTCAAGTAACCACCCTAATACAAAATGTTCACAGGGATCTTGCGCGTTACTGCGTTATAGTCGAGGTGGAGAAGCAAGATTTTCTTCAAAAGCGGAGATGATATCTCAGAGCGTCCACTACAAACGACGCCATTGGATAGAACCCTCTCACTCGTTACTCCAAGTGCGAGCAATGCATCATAATGATGGGCTAACAATTCACTGGTCGGACGGAAAATGATCTCCGATCCAATAACATGCTGCAGGATGTACTGTTGTAGAGGGTAGTCCTTGTGCAGGCGGTCCATTGTAGGGAAGTGAGAGAGCCAATCACGGATATGACCACGAAAGTTGGCACTCCATTCTTCCAATTCCAGCCTGTTGTTCTCCGCTGTGACAAAGCAGTAGTCATCTATCGCTCGGCCACACATGCTCACAAGCCCAGCGTGCCCATTGGTAAGCTCATACACATCCTTGACCACTTCTTCGCTCACAACTCGCCCATGACGACATCTTTGGTAGTCAGCAAACATCGCGCCTATGCCACTTAAGGTAAGATTCGGAACAACCATCACTTCGGATGTGTTGAATGGAGAGCTGCATCGGTCTTTAGTGTTCAAGTGATGAACACCAGTCACACCGATGATAACCACCGAATGCAGGTGATAGAGATTGATTCTAGACTTTATCCCCCTGAGAGCATTCAACAACGATGTGAGGACAACTTCATTCTGCTGGAGGACATCAAACTCATCAATATAGAGCACAACACGCTCCTTCTGCTCGTTGTGCTTGACAAGGAACAGGTTGATAAAGTCCGCTCCACTCCGCAAAGTAACAGAATCCTCAAAGTATGGGCTCAGAAGAAAGCCGATACTCCCCCAAAATTCAGATTCACTCGTGAACTTACTGCAGATGCCTTGGAGGGTGATCTTAAGGACAAGCAAATTGCGCTCTTGAAGATATGCGCTCGAGTGCTCCATCCTCGTGCTTTTCCCTGATGCACGTGGGCCACAAAGCGTGACAAACTTTCCCTCTTCAATCCACTCATATAGCTGGGCATTGGATTCTTGTACATCAACCATGAAATAGCGGCGAGTGTCTCTTCTATTAATAGACCCATTGACATTGAATTTCATCTTTAAATCTGGACTTGTCAAAGCGATCGCTGCAAAGGAATCTGGAATTCCTCGGTCGTCTTCTGACTCCACAAGACACTTCTTCTTTAGTTTGGACATACTAATACTGCTGCTGCTGTCCTTCGAATCTCCGCCACCCGTTCCACTGCCTGTTAACGGTTGAGTCGACAACAACCAAATCGTCAGTCATATCAATGAAAGCATCGAAACGCAAATCACAAGGCACGACAACTCGATTTCTTCCATACCTAGAGTGAAGTCCGTCGCCATTGACGCCAAGAAGGCCAGCATCATCGTTGGGGTTGATGAGATGTAATTGAGATGAGATGGATGAGAGAAAAGAAGTCAAAACATAATACCTCCTCCTCCTCCTCCTCCTCCTCCGAGTTGTTCTTGGAAATTCACGAAATGATAATGACCGTCAGCAGTGATTGGGTCCTCAGTATCCATCGCAGCGCCATCCTTTTCGATTTCTCCTCCCATTAGCAATCTTGAAGATCGAATCCTAGCTTCAGCTTGCCCTGCCGTCCACCCAATAGGGCAATGGAAGGTGTTTCTTCCAGCAATCTCAATATCGACAGGCATCATATTCATATCCGATGATGTTGTCACAGAGATCTACCACCACCCCAGAATCCTAGAATCTAGTCTAGCTTAACTATATGCAGTTGTTAGCTATTATTGTCTTGCAGCAGAGACAGTGCTGCAGATCATCTATGATGACGAGATAAAGTGATGATGCAGATGCACATTGGTACAAGTAGTTCAACAGAGAGTCGTCCTCCCTGACCTTCATCGTATTTCCTTGGAGTTGGCCACGAAGGTCTGTGAGTCCGCAGAATCAACTCACCTCATCACAGTGTTGGAGGTGGGCTGCGGCAGTGGCAGTGGATGTGTCATCAGTTATCTCTCACGCTGCTCAAGAGTCGAGAGTAGACTGTCCTTCTCTCAAATGAACCCTTTTCCTTTCCAAAGGACGAGTCGTAGTGATGTCGAGGTACATGCTCGCAGAGGATTGACTCGTTCACTACCCCTGCCAGTCCCTCCCATCATCAATCAGCAGAAGGGTCAGAAACTCTACTAGATGCTATTGACAAAGCAGTTTCGATAGTGAATGCAGAGGAAGCAATGGACAAGCTTGGGTCACCCTCTCGATTTTAACGCAATCCTCAGACCAACCACGAGGAGGAAACACCAGCTGGCAGTGATTCAGAGAGAAGTGAAGGAGGAGGAGCAGCAGCCGTTGTTCAAAGCAATCCAGGGAAGAAGAAGCGTGCACCACGATTGAGCAAGGATCTGGGTAAAATGGTGAACATACCCAATATCCAGCATAGAGTGTATTGGTATGAAGCCTGTGCGAACCAACGTGTCAGACTACGGCGACTCCAATGAACATCTGCTCTACCTCAAGATTGCCACTGAAGATGACCCTCCTGATGATCTGCTCACTTCTCTTGTGAGAATTGGTTTGGATCATTTCGCAGAGAAAGAATAGTAGTACAAACGAGCAAGTTAGTTCACCTGCACCTACTAGTCATTTGGTCTGTTTACAACTGATTGTGATGACGTCTTGCTATTGTTTTCCAGCAAAAAGCTGTCAAGTTGAGGGATAAGCCCAAGCACCTCACCAAAGAGACTGCCCCGCCAACTCTTCCCAACAAGTTTTGGTCATATTGGCGGATTAAGATTGTCATACCGACAATAACACAACAGTCTCTAACCTTGGTACTGATGATTGGTTCACTATTAATAGGCTTTGCAAACTTATCCGAAAGTTATTGACCACACGAGTGGATTTACCAGAACGAGGCTGGACTACAATGGATACTATTCCAGCCAATTTGCTCCTGAATTCTAACGAGTTCAGTGCTTAACTGATATTTTCAAAATTGTAAACTCTATCACAAAGTCTTCTTTTAACATCATGGACGTTTTAATTCATTTGCAGCGAAGTCTAAGGAATGACAGACAAAGAAGTAGCTCTGCCTCACACGAACGATCACGGGCAGATCATCAGCTTGTCCACTGAATTGTTCTAGTTGTTGAATTGTTCAGATCTCTCCTTGGATAGCATCGCTGCAGCAACAAGAGCTGTCCATCCAACACGCCCTCAGAGTGCTCGCATAGAATGAAGCAATTGACTTGCCTGTGAGCTATTATTAACGCTCACCACATCTTTCATCGAAGCCAGTGGCGGAAGAGAGGATGAGAGAAGAACTCCTTTTCTCGTTGCAAATAGTCAGCAGAGGCTCCCAAACTGCTTTCTCCCTCATTGCCCTCGCTCACGAGCTTTCCCCCAAAACAGACGCTCCGTTTCCATTCCTTGTAGTCGTTAACCAAGAAACTTTCTGTGTCAGACTCAAGCTTGGGATGCGATGTCTTGAGAGAGAAAAGCTCGCAATGCTTCTCTCTCAGCTTCGCACGTGATAAACGACTGCAAAATGGATCACCAAGAGACAACGAAGCACTTCGATTAATGCCTTCTCTATTGTTATCACAAGGCACGGGGTGGTCTAAGGGACTTGTTCTTCGCTTCTTGGTGGAGCCTTGCAGACGGCCTTCTTTGCCAATGACCACTTCCACATCGCCCAGGAGAAGAGGCTTCAATCCATGCCTTCGTTTCGAGTCTACTGTATCAGAGAAACCATCCAGCCACAGACGATTAGGTCGCAAGCAATAGTTCAGACTGGTGCTGGCGGGATTGATTTCTTTCTTGTTCCTCCTTCTCTTCGCAGGAGGGTCGCCAGCACTTCCGCTTTTCTCCTCATCTCCACCAGCCAGTGCTTCACTTTGAGACTGAGAGATCACATTGGACTCTGCTTTTAGACTTACTGCGGCCTTTCCGTGAGGAAAAGCTGTCCAGAGATCGCTGACCGAAATGCTCAAAGGACGAATTGGTTGAATCGGAAGAAGTCGATCGACCAAAGCTCTTCGCAAAGGTTTCAACTGAAATGCAGGATCAGACTTAGGATCAGCCATCACAATCACTGAGGACAACGGCACAAGGCCAACCCAAGATGACAAGAGTCTTCCCTGCAATCCCAATACAATCCAGCGCGCAATCTTGTCAGAGCAACTCATTGAAAGGCTTCGATTGTTGATATCCGATCGACCAGGTTTGATGCGCAAACAGCCACACACTTGATCTCCACCTTCTCTCTCAAACACAATGCTTGTGCCGTCTCCTTCTGGCTTTGCCTCTGTCGAGCAGAGCAATCGCTTAGCCCCGGTGAAGTTCATGATGGCCTTGACGTCATTCTGGTCACTTGATGTGGCGGGAGGAAGATGCTGTACAGGGTAGATAGCAGCATCCCCACAAGGCGCATCGCTCACCACTAGATGCAGAGAATAGCCTTCTTTCAGGCGATAGCGTGAGGCTGCTGAGACACCGGGGCGGAGGCCAGAATCTTGTGGGGAAACAGAACAGCTTCGCTCCAGGATACACAGAGGGTCCTTCTGTATGAGAGAGGAAGAAGGAGAGGACTCCAAGAGAAGGAGAGTCTCCAAGAGAAAGTGCTGAAAAGCTCTTCTCGCGAGCACTTCTGCGTGGCCATCGGCCAAGACGGCGCCCGCGCTATCGATCAAGTCGCTGTTGGCACTTCTTGTCCCTGTGGCCAGGGCAAGCACCGCATACTCTTCCCCTTCTTCCTCAATTGTCCTCTCTTTATCTCGACTGTGGTCCGCAGCAGTGGGTGACGATGATTCGCAGTCAGTCGACAAGCTGGCGGATGATTTGTTTTGTTTTACGGTTGGCCAAGAAACTATGAGACCAGCAAGAATGGCAAACTCTCCTTCACTTTGTGGTTTGCCATTGGAAGGCAACTTACCATAGAAATCACAAAAGAAGGAGACCATTCGATCCTTTCGCTCTTCATCCATTCCCACAAGACAAAAACAAAAGAGAATGGATGACAGCGCAGACAAATCTCCACTTCACCGCTTTGAAAAGGCTCAAAAGGTTAGATAAAAGTAACTAACTTTCAACCATCCACACCATAGTCTACTACTACGCAGTACACTACAATACAGAGCAATAATTAGTTCTACACAAACTATCGGAAACTAGTTCTATTCCTATTCCAAAAAGACGATGATCTTGCTTGTGATGACTCTGGGAGCAGGATGATTTATCCAAGTCCTAGGCCCTATTCCTGATTTAGGCCCTCTTAGCCAATGACGAGAAGCATTTTGGAGGGTCTATCTATGTCAATCATTCCGTCTGGCTGACATACCAAGCAACCCATGCAAAACCATAGACAATCCTTGTCCTGTGAGGTCCTTTGCTCGATATTCTATTGCTGCCTCCAAACTATGACGACTACCTTCAGATAGTTCATTCCATCTGACAGACATACCACTTAAGCCTTTAAGTTGTTGACCTATAAGTTCGCTACCATTACATTGTGCACTTCCATGTAAAGATTGATCTTTTGCAGACAACAAGGATGGTAGGTGATCTAACCCCTCAAAAGAGCCTATTGCCTTCGCTGTTTTATCCACCAGTTCATCGATTATCTGCCGTTCGGACTCTTCTAGCTCATTTATCGACACACCCAACGATGCCAAAGAGTATATCACCCTTGTCCAATCTTTTCTGTCGAGTTTCTCTCATCTGCTCGTAGTTGGTTCAATAAAACAACTCTTGCTTCGGGTGCGATAAAGCTAGCAGCAAAGCCGAGCTTTGGCAGAGCGAACAAAGCTTTTGAAATACCGGAACCATCCAGCTCATTCGTCACTCTATGAAATTCCTTTATCAATGATATCTCCAGATTTGGAGGAAAATCTCCGATTTGAACTTGCATATAGCGTAGACCGGACAATGCCATAACTATTTCCTTACCTGACAATTTCTCTGAGCACACACATTCATACAACTTCTTCAATGCTAGTGAGATCAACACTTTATGCTTGGGATCACGAGTACTTAAACCCAGGCGACCTAATGACCAGATCCAGGTCCCCACCATTCTCGAGGGCACCTGCTCTGCTTTCACTTCCAGCCAAGGAAGCTATTCATTCAGTAAGACATCTTTTCCTCTCGACTGAACAGACAAATCATTTAATAATTGAACTATGGCTTCTAAATCCTCGGCCGAACACCGTCTTTAGATTTCCACTCTTGCAAACGCTTGCACACATCCTCTTCAAATATACTATCAGGTCCGTGAAGCTTCAATTCTGATGTGGATAATTTGCCGCGGGATCATCATCTCCATTTCCAGCAAAGGTGTGATTAAAACGAAGCTCAAAGCCAGCTAAAGGACGAAGAGAACGATAATAGTAGTAGTAGGATGATATCTGCAATGGAAAAGAAAATTTCTCTTGATATGATTGTTTATTCAAACGTCTCAGAAACGAGTAGAATGGACGAGAGTATCGATTGCATTGACGCATTCTTCCAACACACGGACAGCAAAATTCATGATAGGAATTCCAGAGAATTTGATTCGATTGTGATGGCCATGGGGTGATGTGGGATGTGATGAATCTGAATTGGGAATTTTGTGCTTTTGTAGTCCAAAAAATGGAGTTTTTGGATTTCTGGATTTTGGTTCTCTTTTGGGCACAAAAACCTGGTGGAGGGTTGAAAGCTGCAGGTGTTATTAGTTATGCAGGACATACAACACAATACAATACAATACAATACACAGCAATAATCAGCTTACGCTGCAACACAAGGTATCATAGCGGATAGTAAGTTGCCGTCACAAAACCTGATCCGCTAGAATTCACAGACAGAGGACAGAGAGTTAGAAGAAAAGAGAACGACATGACAGCCTATTCGACAAAGTAGTTTGAAAACAGAACATAAAACATAACATATAGACAGAGAAGGACACTTTATATTATATGTACTACGACTACTACATGCTCGCAGTAATCGATGAGGGAAAAGTTCGTGGAATTAGGTCTATTTGAAATAACAATAATAATCAAACGCCATATTAATTATGGCTTCCAGAAGGATTCAAGTCAAGGTCTTCAACCACTTCTTGTAGCATATCGACAGTGAAGGGCTTGGGTAAACAAGCATCAAAACCCACTTCCATCATTGCATGCTCTGTTTCCTCGTCATCATTTGCTGAAACACCGATCACTTTATGGCGAAGCAAAAGGTTGCTGCTTTGTTCAACAGTGGTCATTGTCGCACTGTCATCGACTTGAGTTGAACCATCCAAGCAATGGTATTGACTCAAGCGCTTCTCCAGATCTCGCAACCTCCTAGTCGCTTCTAGTCCATCCATGACGGGCATCTGAAGATCCATGAGAATGATATCGAAGACGGGCCTCAATATTGAAATGTTGGGAGAATGGTTGTTCTCCACCAAAGTATCGCAAAGGGATGCGCCATCACAAGCAACACTCTCCGCAACCACAACCAACCGCTTTCTGTCGATCTCCTTTTGAATCAATTCCAAGGCCTCAGCACCATTTTCAGCAACTGTCACAACATATCCATTTCTCTTGAGCATCATGGATGTCATCTTGACAATGGAAGGCGTGTCTTCCACCAACAAAACACGCCCACGACCATTCTTTTCCATCTCACAGGGATTATCTTCCGATACAGTTGTGCACAAATGAGAGCCTCTCCTCAATGCGAAAGATGAGCGCTGACCACTGGGTCTAATGAAGGAAGAACGAGGACTGGCACTGCATCGACCGCGTCCATGAGAGGTAATGGAGACAGCCGATGACTGCAAAGGCACTGAAGCAGAAGATCCATGCACTTGGCCCAGACGCGGAGAACAGGGAGCTTTATGGTGCGTTGTAATTCTATCTTCGCGATAAGGAAAACGAAACCAAAACAAGGAACCGCTTCGTCCATCTCGACGTTTCATCACACCGCAATGACCTTGCAAGGCTTCCATACGCTTGGCCAGAGAAAACAGCCCTAATCCTGTCCCTCCTGCTAGCCGCTGGGTCTGCTTGAAGGCTGAGAAGAGATCGGCCATGGCTTGTTCAGGCATACCGATCCCTTCGTCTTCAACTTCCACTCGAAGCATAACCAACTTCTGAAGCTCGGTCATTCTACGCGAATGTGAGGCAGACATATTCAAACTTCGAATGGTGTTGTGAGCACGAGATGTGCCGATATTTTCTCCAAGATTATGGCATCCATGGTCATTGGTGACACGAGAGGGATTCCTGGCCTGAACCAGACCTTCATCATCGGAAATATCACGAGAAGTAGCTTTCATACCACCAAACACACGAGCACTTCTATGACTGCCCTTTGCAGATACTTTCACACTCTCTCCATGATGCAGAACATCAACTTCCTCCAAAGCAACTCTCAGGTTAACATGCCCTCCGTTGGAATACTTAACCGCATTGCTCAACAAGCACAACACATTCTCCTGCAGCCATTGCTTGTCCGTTATGATATAAGAGAAGATCTGGGTAGGTATGGGATGAAAGTTGATCGAAATACGGCTTTGGATGTTCTTCATGCACTGCAATGGGAGAGATAAGGTCTCCATCAAATTCAACGTCTCCAGCTTAGGGACGAGTTTGAGTCCTTTGCTGGCTTTGGCATAATCAATACAACGATGGATGGTCATCAGCATAAAGTTGTTTGTATCAGACATGCTCGAAAGGCACTCTAGGCAATTATCAAAAATAGCGCGCAAGTTGCCAATCGATGAGAGAGATGTTTGCGGTCCAACTTGATCAAACGGCATTGGATCCTTCTCAGCGGACTCAACAATTGCCCTCCCTTCTTGAATATATTGACATACGGAATCCAATCCAGTCATAAATGAGGCCAACGGCTTTGCAATAACCACCACGAGCACAAATCAATCAAAACAAGAAAATGAGTAAATTAGTTGACAGAGGGCTTACCGTTTTCAAGTCATGGGCGACATTCCCCACCATGGATCTCATGTTTTCATCAAATTCATTCAAATGATTTGCAGCTGATTTCACTATCTCTTCCTTCTCAACTGCCTGCTGCTGCTTCTGGATGTCTCTTCTTAGGCGAGACCCGTGGAACAACAAGAAGCAGAGGGCCATGTAATAGATAAGGGTCAAACCCATGGGCAAAGAACGATGATAGACTACAACTATGAGCAAAGAAGTAAAGCAGGCGAACCAAAAGCCCGAGCCAACTGGATATACCAAGAAGGTGTCGTGGAAGATCACTTGGAATAGCAATGGGAAGAACAAGGTGCACAGAACCGAGAAAGACAAGAACTGATGATGCGAATGGTGCTCTCCTTCATACCATTTCAAGACCACAACAAGTGCCTGCGAGATACCTTCTGTGTGGTTCTCGAAATCCCAGACATCCATCAGAATGCAAGAGTCGAAGAGACGGACAAGCGTCCCCATGTAAAAGAACACACAGAACATAAGGTGGTACTTCATGTAAGGAGGAAGATTTGTGGAAATAGTGTTGGCAGAAGTGATGGCGGTTGTTAGCGAGATTGAAGAGGAGGGAATGGCCACAGAGCGCTGCATCTTCATCATCACGTAATTGCCGAACGTCAACGCCGTCACGCCCAACACCTTCAGCACCAGCTGAGAAAAGCTAAGTGATAAAGAAATGGATTCGAAATGGTCATGCTTCGTAAAGCGGATCACTGTGTAGGAACAATAGCACACGCTGAGTGGAATATTGACGAAGGCGACCAGGACATTCAACAAGAGCATTGAGGCAGAGGATTGAAGATGAGCAACTCCTGCTCCTGCTCCTGCCTTGACATCGCTGGCGCTTTCTTTTCTCATTTACCTTTTAATGATGCTGATCGAAGGAGCAAGAAGGCATGTCGACTGTGGACTGTCTGCTTTGGTCTTCATTTGGAGTTCCGATACACTGTACACAGTGCAGCGGTCACTCGAAAAGCGCGTTGACAAGGAGACTTAACGCACTCGCTTTTATGGAGTTATAAATCACAATGTGTGTACCAGTCAGGACAAAGCCGGTTGATGGAATAAAATGGGATGAAACGATAGAATAGATCTAGCCCATGAACTGTATATGAATGAATGGATGAATGAATGGACGGATGCATTGTACACCCCATATTACATGAACTATATTTATTAATTATTACAGGTACGATTGACAGAAATTTTCCAAAACAGTTCTTCACAATTTGGCCTTCTTGCGCTTGTTAGCATCCTGTTACCAATGAGCAGTCAATCAGTCAAAGTTCACTGAGAAAGAAAGTTAAGCCACCATCAGAGATCGTCTTACCTCATCTTCGCCCTCAAGATCTTCATCTGCGATCTCTTGCTCCTCTTCCTCGTCTTCATTATAAATAGATTCGGCCTAACAAACAAGCAACACATTATAACAACACAAAACGCAGCTGCGAGGTGTCATGAGGACATACCATCTGCCAGATTTGTAACACATTGTCCTCAGCAACAGAGGCGATATACCACGAGTCGTTGCTGTTCCAGCTGAAGTCAAAGACCTTGGCAGTATGGCCGCCATGAATAAACAATAGCTCTGGAGGGCCATCCTCGGCATCTTCAGGACTCTGTTCCTTGCCAATACGAGAAGTATCCCAGACATTCACTCTGCGGTCTTCTGAAGAAGAAGCAAGTATGCATTCGTCAAATGGTGCCCAGGAGAGTTGATAGACTCCCGCTTTATGTCCTTCCAGGCTGTGCAGGGGATTGCTTAGATTGCGCAAATCCCACAATTTCACCACATTGTCCGAGCCACCAGTAGCAAGAGAGAACTCGTTGAAAGGACTGAATGCAATACAGTTGACATCACTGGCATGCGCGTTAGCCACTGTTTTCGTTGGCTGCTTTGGGTTGCGGGTATCCCATAGAAGCAGCTGTGCATCATCACCCACGGAACCAAAGATAGTACTGTAGTGACGACTCCAATCAATATCCTCCACGCCCGCTTGATGAGATCGGAAAGTGTGTATAGGTTGGACGTCCAGCGCGGACTCTTTGATATCCCAGAGACAGACAGTACCATCAGACGAGGCGGAGAGAAGATGCCCTGCCGTGAGAGAATTCCAGCTGATACCGTAGCCGTCCCCTTGATGGCCATGGCATCGATGCTGAGGGCGGCATTGGTTATCAGCAGGTAAGGAGGGATGCTTGGAGTAGTCGAAGACCAGCACGTCGTTGAGGGGCGACTTTGTGGCGATGATAAACTACATGCAAAACACAAGAAAAGTCTCTATTAGATGGAAGAATCAAGGCTGCAAATGTCGCCCAGCTTACAGGATTCTGAGGCATGTAGCGAGCTCGATGGACGTCTCCCTCGTGGTTGATCTTCACCTTTATGGCGACTTTGCTCAGAGTACCTCCAAAGCCACCAACCTCTCCTTTCTCATCATCATACTTGCGCGCATCAATGGGCAAGTCTTCATTCGGCAAGGAGACCTGTCAACCAGACAGCAGCGGTCAGAGGCGATGGGTGTG
This sequence comes from Ochromonas danica, assembly GCA_015146655.1. NCBI lineage: Eukaryota > Chrysophyceae > Chromulinales > Chromulinaceae > Ochromonas > Ochromonas danica. Next base: position 16,252 of record VKHL01000186.1, read on the forward strand.
TGGGAAAGGGGATGACAAACCTCGGCAATCATGAGGTAATTGGGATCTTGTCCATCTGACTGAGTGCCCAGAATTATCTTATGCTCGCTAACATCTCGTTCATTCTGTCTCCGCACTTCCGGCAGCCACTGCACGGTGAGACTGGGCCACTCCAAGGCATGCGTCATGACAACGTCATAGAGAAAGGGGCTGTTCTTCTTCCACACACGATATTCCTCCTCTAAGAGGCGAGACTCGACATCTTCTTTACTGTCATCCGCCATCTCTTTTAGTTGATGCTACTACTAGTATTTCCTATTTCCAAGTTGTTGTGGTGGCAGAGGACAGAGAAGGCTTCGAATTCAAACGAGAAGAGACTTTTAACTCGCAATTTACTCCTATTTACAAAGCTCTTAAATCGAGATTTTGGTGTGCTTTTCAAACCGGAAAATCGGCTTTTTGTGTTCTTGAGGTTGTTCAGCAGGCTGCAGCCAAGCTTGAACAACAAAGAGTCATGTGGAGATCACTGTCTGCAGTCCTGCTCTTCACCGCGGCTATCAACTATGCTACTGCAAGCACATGCTTGGTAGAGGAGGAGAATAAGATCAATTGTGGTGAAGTTGGTATCAGTCGCTCTGAATGTGAGGCGCGGGGGTGTTGCTGGAGACCCTCCGCCACTCACTCGAACAGCCGCGTTCCCTGGTGCTACTACGGCGATGATTCTGTCCTTGGATATGCTCTCTCTGACGTGAAGGAGACCCCTCAGGGACTCTCTGGCACCTTAACCTTAATGGGCAGCGGCAATTCCATTTATGGCCCCGACATCTCCCGCCTGCAGCTCGACTTGACCTACGAGACTGCGTCAACCGTTCGGGTCAAGATTACTGACCCTAACAAGCAGCGTTTTGAAGTCCCCGAAGAGCTTCTTCCTCGCTCACTGCCTGGCCAAGAAGTCTCCCGCGACTACGACATTTCCTACACAACGTCACCCTTCACCTTCGAAGTCATTCGCAAGGCAGACGGAAAGAAAATCTTCCAAATGGACCCCGCCTTGATATATAAAGATCAATACATTGAGCTCACGACTTTGTATGAGGAGGGCAGCAAGACCTTCGGACTGGGCGAATCCACACGACTGGAACACGCACTGAAACTCAATCGAACCTACACGCTCTGGGCTGCTGACACCGCTGCAGAGAACTTCTATACTAATCTTTATGGATCCTATCCTTTCTATTTGCAGCTGTCGAAGGGACATGCGCACGGCGGGCTGCTAGTTAACAGCCACGGCATGGACATCGTGTTGCGTGCGTCTACATTAACCTTCAAGGTCATTGGAGGAGTTATTGATCTTTATATATTCTCTGGTAGCACTCCGCTGGACGTTACAAGCCAGTATACGGAAGTCGTTGGCAAACCTGCTCTCATGCCCTATTGGTCACTTGGTGAGTCTGTCTGACTTGACCGTTCTGACTGTTCTGATGGATTGTTTTCTATAACTGTCGTTACACTTTAGGGTTTCACAACTGTCGTTGGGGTTACACTTCTATCCAGGAAGTGGAAGCAATTGTGGCGAACTATTCTGCTGCTGGCCTGCCTCTAGAGACGCAATGGCTGGACATCGACTACATGGACGGCTACCGCGACTTCACTTACAGCCCCACCTCGTTCCCTCTCTCTGAGGTGGCAGCCTTTGTTGAAAAGCTGCACAGCAATGGCCAGCACTTTGTTCCCATCGTCGATCCTGGTATTAAGATTGATCCTGGGTATGCACCTTATGATGAGGCATTGCGGGATGGATTGTTCATTCGAGACCTCACAGGCTCCACGCTTTATGGCGCCAAGGTCTGGCCTGGCTCTGTCTACTTCCCCGACTTCTTACACCCTAAAGTTGAAGATTATTGGCAGCGACAGATTGCTTCCTTCTATTCTATGGTGCCGGTGGATGGTCTGTGGATTGACATGAACGAACCCTCTAACTTCTGCAACGTCGATGGGAAAGGTCAAGTCTGTAATGACGCAACTGATATCAACTGTGGTTGCCATGAGGTGGACAGTGGAAATAAGCTAGATTATCCTCCTTATGCCATTGAAAATGGCGAAGAAGTTGGTAGACTGGGCTGTCGTACGATCAGTCCTTCTGCCCTGCACTACGACAATCTCTCACATTATCATGTGCATAACCTCTACGGCCTCTCTGAACAAAGAGCCACAAATAAAGCTCTTCAAGCAGTCATCAACAAGCGACCATTCGTCTTATCTCGTTCTTCTTTCCTATCAACTGGTCGATTTGCCGCGAAGTGGACGGGAGACAATGCCGCGACTTGGGAGGACCTGCAGTCCTCTATTATCTCCATCATGGACTTCAATCTATTTGCTGTGCCAATGATTGGCGCGGATATTTGCGGATTCCATCAGAATACCAATGCTGAATTGTGTGCAAGATGGATTGCTTTGGGTGCTTTCTATCCTTTCTCTCGCGATCACAATGCCAATGGGGCGATTCCACAAGAACTCTATCGATGGGACAGCGTGGCAGAGAGTGGACGAAAAGCTTTGGCTGTTCGCTATCAGCTTTTGCCATACCTGTACACTTTATTCTACCAAGATCATCAGGAAGGGAAGCCTGTTATTAGGCCGTTGTGGATGGCCTTCCCTGATGATGGAGTGACCGAAAATATCGACAAGCAGTTTATGTGGGGAGATGGTCTGTTAATCTCACCTGCGGTAGAGGCTAACACGACTATTGTTCAAGCTTACTTCCCGGATGGTTTGTGGTATCGGTTTGGCATTTGGTCCTCTGACGATACCAATGACAAAGCGTCGTTCTTAAAGGGCGGGACTTGGTACAACATTGACACTCCTCTCACTGCACACAATGTCCATCTTCGAGGTGGAAGAGTCTTTCCTTTGCAAGGCAATGCCATGACTGTTCGCGAGAGTCGTACAACTCCTTTCACTCTCGTTGCTGCCCTTTGCTTTCATGGCCGTGCTGAGGGACAATTGTTTTGGGATAATGGAGAGGACATTCATTTGCAGCACTTCCTCACCATTTCCTTCCAGGTGGAGAGTGATAGCGACCAGGCTTCGTCCTCTGGATCTTTCCAAGCCAATGTGACTCACAATAGCTACCAGGACACACTGCCTTTGGTAGATCGCATCATTCTGCTGGGATCTGCTTTGACGACTCCTCAGAAGGTGATTCTCAATGGAGTTGTGTTACCTGACGAACAAATCAGTCTGCAAGCATCGGGTAGAAGTCTTATCTTCTCTAACCTTGCTCTCTCCTTATCGTCATCCTTCGTGCTACACTGGGAGTAACAAATACTATAGTATCAGTTTATCACTGCTGAAAGAGCAGAAAGACATTATTACTACTAAATTAATGGTATATTGGATCTACAGTACTAATATATCATATTTCCGTATTACGTTGAAAATAGAGTGAAGAAGGTCATCATAAGCAAAATGTTAAATTAACTTTTAGTTAAATACTAAATACCAAATATCCCTCTAGCACAGTAACAACACAGCTGACTTGAAACAGCTAGCGCCGTTAATAATAATACTAATGCATGCCTTGGACATACTTCTTGATACCTGCTCGCCTGTTGAGATTCACGACAGTAATAGGCACGCCGTGATCATCCACTTCCCCAGCCGAAACAATCCCAACCAATTCTTTCCCGAAGAGTGCAGTGTTAGTGTTACTTGTTGTAGGCGTCTTCTTGGCAATGGGAGTGTTGGGCAGTCCGGCAGGCTTCTGGGAGATGGGACTCCTCATGATCCCTCCGCCGGGAGTGTTCGCACTTGCGGGGACTGGCGAAGCAGCCATGCCTTTGCTTGTTCCTCTCTTAATAGCACTGCTAATAACTCCACCTCCACCTCCTGTACTTGTCGTGGGAGAGGTGAGAATACGAATTCCCTGCGGTTTTGAAGGTGGAACGAGATGATAAGGACTGGTCGCGCTAGAGAGATGCATCATCGGTGCGATAGGACTGTGCACTTTCTCTTCCGCCACAGCGCGAGAGTTCATTCCATAAGAAGACGAAGGTGGAGGTGGTGGCGAGGTAGCCAACTGTCCCATACGGCGACTTGGATGATTCAGTTCCGCCACAAGTTGAGGAGGGTGCGGGACATCATTGAAGACCAGGCCCATCGCTGAATAATGCGGTCCGCCCTGCGATGGATATGGTGGTTGAGACTGCGCGGGTGGTCGATAATTCATTCCAGCCGCATTCGATCCCGAGTACATTGCCGCATTATTATTAGATTGAGGAAGTGGTGGCGGCGGCGGAGGTGGCGTGGCAGCCTCAAAGTCATCCATATTGGAGAATTCCGAGACAATGTTGTTCCTCCTCTTCGCCGTTCTTCTCTCTGCTCCAACACCTGCTGCACCTTGATTGGCAAAATTCACCATTCCATCCCCAGTAGCAGTGGATAGGAACTCATCTGACTTCTTCAACGCTTCCGCAGACTGCATTGCTTGCTGCTGACTTGTCGAGCTTTGAGGATTTTGTATTTGCGGAGGATGTTGAGGACTGCGGATCAGGCGACGACTTGCCGGAGACTAAACACGGATTAAAATGACGAGTGAAGAGAAAGAAAGAGAGAGGGTGCTTACTTTATTATCTGGGAGGGCATCATAGCGCTCGAGGACTTGATAGAGCATGTTCCGAGTGAGAGCTAGTTGGCTGATGAAGTCAGGGACAGGAGCACCTGCTAGCAGAGGATGGCGACTACTTAGCAAGCCACTGTTGGGGGAGAATTGAGGGATAGGAAGGGGAGGAGGAGATTGCAGACTGCCTGCCATGGAGGTCTCATCGACAAAGAAAGAAGACTGTGTGGCGTTTGCATTGGGTGGAGCGGATGACACACCACCTGCATTGGTAGTGTTGCCATTCATAGCATTGGTTCCATTGGTCATGTTGTTGCCTTCGCCTTGGGATGGTGATAATAGATTCCCTCCTGCACTGGTAGAAACAGTTCCATTAGCTGTACCTCCACCTTCGCTCATAGTAGCTGTACCATTAGTAGAGAGATTGTTGGAGAGAATGTTTCCACCATTGTTTTCAATATTGGCCAACTGTTCCTTTAGCTGTTCTGCCAATATCCTTCTCTGCTCCGCAAGCTCCTGTAAGTCCATGATTTGCTGATTCTTCATCGTCACTTCACTTCGTGCAGCTTCAATCTCTTTTTGAAAGTCTGCAGCAATCTTCAATTGTCTTTGAATAGTCTCCTGAAAGTTCTTGAGATCTTGATTATGTCGTGCAGCAATTTGAGCCACTTTAACATTGTAGAACTCGTCCTCTTTGGCTTTGAAAGCTTCCTCTGACTGCTTCAATTGCTTTTCACGACTTTCAATACCTTTCATCTGCTCTTGTAGCTTCAATAAATGCTTTTCCCATTTATTCAAATGCTCTTCACGAGAAGTTAGTTCTTTCCGTAGGACATGATATTCACGATCTCGTTCTTTCAGATCTTTTTCCTTTTCTTCTAATTCTTCATTCAGTTTCTCATATTTTGTTGTTAATTCAATGAGATTGTATTCTTCTTGTTTTAATTCCATTGCTTTGCGTTCATTCTCAACTTCTTTGCTTTTATTCTTTTCTTCCAGTTGCTGGATGGAAGTCTCTCGATCGTCTAGATCGCGTTGGTCGTGAGCAATTTTGCGATCTTTCTCTCGTAAAAGCACATCCCAAGACTCCAACTCCTTGCGACGTGATAACAACTCTCGCTCACGAATATCACAATCGTGAGTACGCTTCTTGACAGATGCTTCTAGTTGATTCAGTTGTTCCTCTTTCTGACTGTTGACCACTTCTGTATTGGCAATACGAGATAATGAGATCTGCAAGCGTTGCTCACGTTCTGTCAATTCTTTGTTAATCTGCTTTGCCTTGTTTTCATCTTCTAATACCAGTGCTTCTCTTTTATTCAACTCAGCAAACTTCTTTTCTTGCATATGTTCAATCTCCATGAGCTTCTTCTCTCGTTGTTTGTGGTTGCGCTGCCAGTCATCTACGAGGTCTTCACGACGTTGCAGATCTGTGATAGACCGTTGCCATTGCTCTTGCTGCTCTCTCATAGTAGCCATTAACTGACGTAATTTTGACTCTTTCTCATCCAAGTTTGTAATCAAAATACCAATTCGACTTTCTTTCTCATCGATATTCGTGCGATCTTTTAATAGTTTGTGTCGTTCGATTTGTAACGATTGCTTTTCTTCTTCCAACTTCAACCTTTCATCATCCATTTCTTTGTGTAGATTATGCTCGTATTCTTCAAGAGAAGCTTTCAATTCCTCCAAATCATTATATTCGCCAAGTTTGCGTTGCAGTTTGGTGACCACTTTCTGTTGCTCTGAGATCTTGTCGTGAAGTTTGGCAATCTCTGCCGTGTAAAAGCCAACATCTCCTTTCCCAGTGGCAGTCTGTCCATCAGAAGAGTCTGTAGCATTGCCAATGGTATGCAAAGCAGCCTGTATGTCAGCCTGGTTCACACCTTGTCCCAGTAACATAGTCGTCAAAATCTGAACCTTTTCTTCCATTTCATGCCTAGTCCATCACATCAACAAGCGATTGCCACAGAAAAGCAAAGGCAGAGACATAGAGAGACCATAAGAATTGTGTGATCAAGACAGAATCAAATAGGACAGGTTGGTCAGTCCACTTACAAAACCTCAGTAGAATCGGCATCGCCTGCTTTTCTTCCTTCTGCCTGCTCTTCTACTTGTGTTTGCAGTTGCTACACCCGCACATAAGAGAGAATGAAGACATTAAACAAATTTAACAAGGAGAGTGAATATGAAGTGAACGGACAAACTCACCGCAACTTGTGCGCGGAGCTGTTTGATGAGAGCTTTGTCATCCAGTACTCCATCATTGCTCTTCACACTAAACAATCACAACAGACCATCTCATCACCTCTGATAGCCTTCATAATAGTCAGAAGGAGAAGCAGCTTACTTATTTTTGATGCTTTTACAAGTTTGTCCGAATTTCAAAGTGCTCACAGTCTCCTCTCTAGTCGCAGACAAACAATAAGCGATAACAACCAGCAAACACATGCTGCTACCTTGCTCTTACCTATGCATAGGCGCCGGAGTGACAGCGCACAAGATGGAAGTCAACGTGTTGCCACCCAGGGACTGCTTGAGAATGCGCGTGAGCTTGGAGTCTCGATAAGGGATGAAAGGCTTGCCTCCTTTCCCTTTCTTACACGCTTCTCCTAGCTTGTTAATCACTGCACCTAGAGCCAAGAGAGACTTGTTGATATTCGCTCCTTCCTTGAGAATCTGTCCCGTGGCTTTGGTGAGCTTCGGACGCTCCGATCCCGCCAAGTCCACGAGATTGAGATAAGACACCCTCCCCGCTGATGAAGACTCTTCACCTTCTTCGTCAAAGCTATTTTTCACTTTGGCTTCAATAGAAACACGATAGATGGTATGCGATCGCGAAGACTCAGCATTCATGTTAGTGGAGGCGTACGATCGCGCAGCTTCTCCTCGCTGGAGAATTGCCATGAAATCCTCCGCTGTCACTGCTGATTCTTCCACCAGCCCTCCAATGACAGCACCACGAACAGCGTCTTCTGAGACGATCTTCAAGTTCTTGGAAGCTGGCCCTTGTTCTCCCAAGAGGTCGTTGATCTCTTCGTTGTAGACCTCCAGATAGCAGATCTTGATCTTATAGGAAGTGTCTGCATGATTCTTTACCCAATCGAGGATATCTCTCACACAAAGAACCATCATACCAGGATCGGATTCACATCCTACATCACAAAGGTAATCGATCATCACACAGTCATTAGTCACACAATCAATCTCAACTATTAGCAAGTAAACACACAGTGAGTGCTAGATACCTCTCATCGTCCACGTCTTCCCCTAATACAAGCCATTCGACATAGAATAGAGACCACAGCAATCACAGCAATCACAGCAAAATCAAGAAGTCAACAGTGTGTTGTTAGTACATCATCATCATATCATGCAGCAGGGTAAGATAGTAAGGTACATGATGCCTACCGATCCAGTCTGACCATCTATTACCAACAGTATCATCATCGGTTAGAACGTTAGCAACATCAGCAGAAGAGGGTGCAGTACTTACAGGTGAAGACGGTGCCATTGTAGCCTTCCATCGCCTTCAAGACGACGGGCTTGCCCACTATCTCGTAGGTCTCCATGTTCGTGGCCGTGGGGCCAAAGCAATGGTCATAAGCATACATACGCTGACCATTAGGTGTTTCTTCAATCATACTTGTCTCGTTATAATTCCATCCAATGGTTTGCTTTTGCTCCAACTCGCGTTTGTTGAGAGGGCGAATGCGTACAAAGACGCGAATCGCCTCCTCCATCCCACTGATATCGGTGTCCTCAGGTATTTCCAACATAGACATGATGGTTTAGTAGAAGATGCCACAGATGATGTCAACTCAAGTGGTCTCTTGTCTCTTCCACCTTTGCGATCTTCACCAACACGATCGAAACGTTCACATCAATAATCTGGGAATCTAGAGATTTAGACTAACTGCACCGTTGGCAGAGAAGAGGATTGTGAGTTTAAAGTTGGAAAAACAGGGTTTGACAATTTGCGCGACCCAGCCGCCTCATCGATTGCTTTGCTTTGCTTTGCTGACAATTCCATTAAATTGTGATTTAGGCGGACCTGAGAACAAAGGAAATGCTGTCAAGATAAATTTGATATCAGTCTTTTCTTAGCTTCTAGTGAAAAAAATTGACAAAGTCGAAACTAATATCATTTGTTGTTATTGATCTATTGGACATAGTATGAGCGATCGTCAAGGTATTCCTCGTCGCGATATTTTTACAAATTTTATTCCTGATGATAGGCGTACGGTGTCAGATGAGCCCTACAGTCGTAGAACAAATCGCAATTTAAATATTCTGCTCCAGTCCGGCTCTCGCTCAGACAGCGCAAGCCATCGCAAACAAGGCGGAGTGGGGAATGGGCGGTTTAAAGGAATATCCAACCGAACATTAGCCATGGTTAGCGCGATCAATGCAGATAGACCTCCTTCAGCCTCTACCCATTCCTCGTCGACCACGATGTCCACTTCGACCCTATCCGCGGACACTGCCTCGCCCAGCATCCAGGAATACGCAGAGCCGGTGCCAACAGTCGGCTTGACTGCTCCCATACCACCTGTCTATCAATCACCTTCATCATCATCGTTATCTTATATTAGCGCCAGTGGTGGCATCGCTGTGGATGCTCAAGGCGGAGACGAGGAGGACTACGTGGAACAAAGCACTTCTCGCAAGAGCTCACACTCCGACGAAGACCCTCCTTCCCCTCTTGATTCTTATCGCAAACCCATTCAGAGTGTGCGCCCGAGTGCTACTTATACCTCAAAGCCTGTCTCGGCGGTGTCGAACATTGACCTCATACCTGCTGAAGGGAATCGCGGCTTGTCCAGTCTGCCTGTCTCTTCTTCTCCCAACGACGAAAACGCCGCCAAGATTAAAATATATCAAAAGCTTCATCCGACGTCACCCTCGTTTGCTCTAGATCCTTTAGCATGTGAAAGTCGGGACTCAGAGGAAGAGATGCGCATTCGTGAATTACGCGTGCAGCAAGCCAATCAGCACATTTCAGACTCGCCTGGTCTTCAAAGCCTATCCAATAGCAAGCTTTCCACAAGTTTAGATAATGACAACGCTTTGTCGATAGGTGGTCGTCAAGCAGAAGGCCAGCAAGTGGTCAAAGTCTTTCTAGTGGGCGATAGTGGTGTGGGTAAGACTAGCATACTCCACCAGTATTTCGACGGTAGCTTTTCAGAAGATTGCGCACCAACAGATGGTGTCGATTTTAAGGGAAAGCTAATGCAATATAGCGACGGTGACATTGAGTACAAGCTGCAATTGTGGGATTCTGCGGGGTCGTTGGCTCTTCATAATATCACGAAGAGTTACTACAGGAAGGCACACGCATTTGCTATTGTTTATGATATTACTAATTATACGACGGTGGAAAATATCCCCTTCTGGATCGAAACTATACGAACCGAGGCTATTAATTATATTCTCAGCTCGTACACTAATAATACTGTTAATTTGAGCAATCTATACAGTGTATCAACAACGAGTCATTCACAAGACCTAAGCTGTAGCAACGACTATTTATCTTCTACCAGTGGACGGGGGAATGGGTCGAATTGTCAAGTCGATCCAACCCTGTTGACTATTGCGCAAACAATTCCAATTATCCTCATCGGAAATAAAGCCGATCTTTCCACAAGGATTGTAGATAGCGATACTATGGAACGGTATGCTCGGGATGCAGGGTTGTACGGCTATTTTGAAGTCTCTGCTAGTATGAACATAAACATTTCGGTCGCATTGGAAGTCTTGAGTCATTTGGGCTTTCAACGCTGGGCCTTGCTGCATGATTACAGTCAATCTCTGAAGCAGGTGAGTAGCATCAGTAGTGGCTATCCCATGCCTGGTATAAGCAATGGCTCCACCTTATCTTCGTTTCCAGCGGAAGAATCGTCTAACGAACCCGCGCATAAAGCGCGCGAAGGACTGTATACTTCTGCCGCGACGACGAGTAGCAGTAGCCATAATATGAAAGGAATGCAATTGGTTCCTGATGCTCGCTCTTCTTCTTTTGCAAGCTTGGAAGAGGCAGAGACTGCTTCGCGCGACAACCAACAAGTTTCAATGTTTGGCAATCGTGATGAGAGAGATTCTTCAAGTGGCGAAGTTACACTGCATTCTCACTCAGTTGATAGTTTAGAGGAAATCGTCGATATGGAAGAGATCACAGTTGAGAATCTAATGAAACATAACCAGCAGTCGAATACATCGTCTCCGCGTCCTACAGTAACAACTGAAGGTCGCCCCGCTGAGAGCAAGAAGAGCATCCATTCGAAACCAGTTGTTGAAGAAGAGGATGATGGCAGTAGAGAGAATACGACAGGCAACTCGCCCACGGAAAGGACGCCTTTGCGTTCCATGCCTTCACCGCACAAGCAAGGACAGCAACCTCCTTCACGGACAGTGTCTGATCAACAGTCGACTTCCCAGAGTAATAGCAATAAGATGAAGGAGGGAGAAAAAGAGAAAGCACAATCGAGTTGTGCCTGTCAGATAATGTGATGGTGTGCCTTGGCGGGATGTCTTGACCTTCAGCTCTTTTATTCTCTTACTCGTATTTCTTCTTCATTTCCGAAAAAATGATTTATGTTCTTGTGTGTGTTCTATAAGTTGTAAGATATGACCATCAATCAATTAATTGATTTCTGAGTCTTTGATCTTCGAAAAAATTAGATAAGATTTGTAAAATGTAATTCCATGTGGAATTCCATGGAATAGATCACAGTGGAAGCGAAGTCGAAGTGGAAAAGAAAGTGCGAAGGTTCCATTGCAATCATTGACACCATCACGGGGGGTTTTCGTTAGAGGCTATTTTTGAACTAATTTGAACAGAAGAGATGCTTCCCTTGGCTTTGCTCTCTCTCGTCTCGCTGCTTTGTGTCTTTCTGCCTGACCTCGGAGTTAGTCTGCGCCACTGCCAAATCAAACCATCCTCCACTGCTAGCCTGGGTGGTCGAAGATGGCTTGCTTCTACCTCACCAGAGGGAGTTGAAGAAGACCTAGCAGCTGAGCACAAGCTGCAGTCTCTGCGGCATCGCCTGCAGTCACTCGCACTCGAGCGGGAGAAGAAAGAAGTCGAGCTGTTGGCCGCAGAAATGGCCATTACCGCCTTACAGAAGGAGATCCTGGCCATCGAGACCAATCACAGCGTGGCGAATGTCCACCCTATTGATGACTATGGCTTCGTGTCTCGCTCTGCGGGCAGTCAAGTGCCCAGCATGCCCACGGGAATCAAAGACTCTTCCGTGCCGCCCAACGCCTTCTTCCTCGCTTGGGATAGTCTACACCGTGAACTCTCTTATGCTCTTGATAGCAGTTTGAAGGAGAAAGGCTCCCAGCTCGAGGCTGTGCGCGTCTATTTGAGAGATTTGCAATTGTCCAACGAGCAGATCTGGCAGCGGGAAAGACAATCGACCCAACCTGTTCGATCGCCTTGGATCATCAAAGGACCCTATCTCATCCTATGCTATCTTCTGGATGCTCTCTTCCAAGGCAAACCAATCAGTCGCTTCTACTTCTTGGAGACAGGTTGGCCAATCTATTCCGCACTGTTACCCTGCTAACCTCTGGGACAACTCGAATGACGACTTTCTTTCTACTTCTGCTTGTGTTGATAGTGGCTCGTATGCCTTACTTCTCCTACATCACCATGCTGCACACCTATGAGACCTTGGGCTGGTGGAGGCGATCCACACAGGCGAAGCGCGTGCATTTCGCGGAGGAATACAACGAGTACCATCATCTCATGATTTGGGAGAGTCTGGGCGGTGACCAAGATTGGCATGTGCGCTTTCTAGCACAACATGCTGCTATTGTCTACTTCTTCATTATGCTGTTCTTGTGGATTTGCTCTCCTTCCTTGGCTTACAACTTCTCAGAGCTCATGTAAGTCTGTTGTCTAGGATTTGCGGATTTCCTTCACCACGTCACATCATCATATATATGACATGTACTGTACCTTTCTCAGTGAAACACACGCTGTGCATACTTACACGGAGTTTTCAGAGTCCAATAAAGAGCGTTTGCAATCCCTGGCAGCCCCGAAGGTAGCGAAGGAGTACTATGAATCGCCTGACCTCTATGTCTTCGATGAGTTCCAGACACAGCGGACGAGAGGTAGCAGGCGAGTTGTGGTGAATACTTTGTACGACACCGTTTGCGCTATTCGAGACGACGAGGCGGAACATGTCTATACGATGAAGCAGTGCCAAAACCCCGAGGTATGCGATGACTTCACTGTCGCTTGCTTTCTATCGACAGTGTGCTTCATGAAATGTTTGACAGACTATCCTGCGCTCGCCCAACACTGAAGCCGCCATTGTGGCGATATCTTTGGCCAGCACTTTGGTTGCTGCACTATTGGCCTCCTCTCCTTCTTTGATGACAGATATAGACGCCACCAATATGATGGAGGTAAGCACTTATTCATCTGCATTGGTGCATTGTCACAATGGTAATGACTGTTATGACTGTGAAGGGTCTGACTCGAGCTGGTGGGAAGACCTTCTCGTCACTTCAAGAGATGAATACAAACATGGAGCCTATCCAACAAGAGGAAGAAAGCATTCTTGAGCAACTCTTCACACGGTTGGTGGAGTTATTTAGACTGTGACATCGTTTGCTTCGAGTACCAAGAGATCTGTCCTCATTCGCTTTCTGTCGATGGATTTGATTGGCCATCACCATCTGCTGTTCTGTAGTTACACAGTATGCTATAGTATCCTTATCTTTCTAGGCGTTGTTTATCATGTAAGAACACTGGCCTCTTGATCTTAACAAAGAGCATTTTTTATCATCACAATACAAAGACAGAAAGAACTATTTGCATCGCGTTGCCATAGGATTGAAGTATTGTTACTATTATATACTAGTATTGTGTATTATGGTAGTGGCAGGATTATCGTTTTGTGTGTCGCTGTGAAGCATTCAGATTATTCCACAACGAAGAAGTGAATGCCCTCTGTCCACTTGTTCATGCCACATCATGCTAGGTCATGTGGTCTGGTCACATTACATGGTGACGGAGGACAGTGAGCCGCTGCCAGCCAATGCCCTCCAGCCGCGCCACATCTGCCAATAGATCACCTTGGCTTTAGGACAGCGCTTGCCATACTTGGCACGACCTCCTTGAGCGAACAGTCGGACAGCGTTGACGGAGATGTGGAAGTCGTGCAGCAAAAGCTTCTCCCACAAAAGGCTGCGCTGCGCCTGCTTCATCCACAGCCGATTGACTTGCGTGGCCACTAGCAATGAGGCGGCGTCAAGATAGCTCAGCAACTCAAAGAGTGTCTCATCAGGTAGATGGATCTCTTTCCTCTCTCTCCGCTGGCTAGGCACGGCTTTGGGCGAGTCTGAGAGTGTCTGTCGCTGCTGCTGCTGCTGCTGCTTGAGGCCGAGGATTGTCTTTAATTCCTTCAAATAAACAATCCATTCAGAATCAAACTGACGTGCATAATCAAGGATCGAATAGCCATAAGGAACCAAAGCTTGATTTTGGTTGTCAGGCATACTTTCCCTCCTCTGCTGGCAGAACAATTTTGTTGTCAACAACAACCAAAACAAAACCAAAAAACAACAAAAACACACAAAAACCTGGAAAACTGCCGAAAAACAACACGACAAACACACAAACCCCGCGCAACAATACTAGCCAACGGCAAGTGTTACAGTGCCGAGTATGGTGTCTGTAATCTGACTGCAATCTACATTAAATTAGACTAACCCTAACCCTAACCGTAAGAGTCATTTACGAGTGAGTTGGAAAGATAGGGATAAACAAAGAACTAACAGAGTTAAATCATGAAAGAAAATGAGATATCGCAACAGTTATAAGAATTAACTATTCGCGAGCTATTATTCTCAAGGAGAACAACAACAGGATGTGTGATTGAACAAGAGGTAAACAAAAGTCTCGATCAAGATAGAATGGTCAGAACAGGATTGATTCACGTCATGTCAAATCAAGTCTTCTTCGCTTTTGTTCGTTTTCCTCCATTTCGAGGACCATTTGCTGAGCTTCAGAAAGCTCTTCAGCTTTTCTCTGTTTTCGAGCCTTTGCTTCCTCTTTGTTTCTTTCCTTTTCTAATCGCAATTCATCGGGCGTCAGCTTTGCTACTCGTTCTTTTTCCTTTGCGGCCTTTTCTTCCTTCTTTCGCTGTCTTTCTACGAGTTGTGCATATCTTAGCAGCTTCTCTTTCTCGTCGTCGGGAAGGTCGCTATCGATGATCGACCTCCTCAAGGCCGATCCAGCGTTTGCACGAGGTTCACCTCTTTCAATGGTTCCATCTTCAGCTAAACAAGTTTGCAGCTGATGGTGAGAGTCCAACAAGGAATGTCACTACAGATAGAAAAGATACCTTCATGAGGTGTAACTCGACTAATTCCAAACTCTTCAAAATAGTGACTGACTGTATGCGAGTCTGGCTCAGGAATAAACCTGTTCTGTCTAATGGCTGTGGCTTCAATGGCTTCATCAAGAATAACATGCATAGCCTTCTTATCTGGAGGATTGTTGGCATCTCGAAGACGTGCTAATTCTCTTCCAATATTCTCTTTGGCTTCTTCATCGAGAATAGGCGGATGTCCGCCAGTTTCATGCAGAAAGAGACCTTCATCGCAACGCTCTTTCCATCCTCTAATAGTTCGACGTGGCACATTGTATCGTTTTGACAAAGATTCTGCAGAAATCCTCTTTCCGTTACGACCAGTACTTCCTATCATCTCTACCATTGCTTTCTTTTCTTTTGTTGTGAACTCGTGACTTGATAAGTCGCGGTAGACTGGACCATCTCTTAACTCTTGTATGGGTTGAAACAATTCTACCACCAACAGCACAGGAATCAACACCTACAATTATCAAAAGAATTTAATTCTCACCTAAATTGTTCATTTCACATTTGGAAAACCAACTGATGAGGAGAACTACCCGAACTACTCGACCTTGTTCAACTGCTGTGAAGCAATTTGGAGGGAAAGTTACTATTTGCGCGGGAAATTTCACACTGCTGGTGAGGTGCTGTCATGAAAGTCGCCTTTTCCCACTTTTGCAACTCGCTTTTTCGTGGTCGCTGCTCCTCTTAAGTTAACCATCCAGTACTGCTAATCTGATCTAGTAGTATCCTAGCCCGCTGTAGTTCCACATTGTGAAGCATTACTAGTTAGTGATGAATGGAACAAATCAACTTACAGTAGCTTTAGAGGATACACAAGCACATGTCTTCTTGCAATAACAATTACAATAACTAAGAGAAGGAGAGAGAAGGTGTAGGCTAACAGCATCTAATACAAGAGAGAAGTGAAAGCTGCCACACCCGCACGAATCCATTCTTCTTGATCTGCCTTTCCTTCATTGTTAATGATATTGGTGCGATTGGATGGTAACTCAATCCACATGATGAAGTTCGTGCTGTGGCCAGTAGTCGCCAGCACACCTCGTCGAGAGAGAATCTTGTAGACGGGGCATCTGTAGATGTCTCGATTGGGATCTGGTCGATTCTGTTGGGGACTTAAATGCAAGACAGGCAATTCTGTATAGAGCTGCTTTGGTAAGGAGTCATTGATGGATCCGATGGCGCTATCCCATCGTGCTCCTTCCAAGAAGAGTCCGCGGATAAACACACCATCCACTGGGCGCTCCTTGATAGCCGGCCATTCCTCTGAGATGATGAAGAAGTTAAAGGCGACTGTATCGATAGGATATTGATGTTTGCGCGCATAGTTTTGAAGTGAGCCAGTCAAGAAGGCTTGTGGGAAGTAAAAGCCGGAGATCCAGAAGACGATGGGCACGCCGTGGTCGATCCAATGCGTCGTGAAGTCCAAGCGATCCATGAGGTCTGCTGTCCACGCAGACAGAGGTTTGAGTGAAGGATAGGCAACTTGTGCCCAGGAGGCTGGGACTTGGTTGATGGCCATGCTGTTGGAAATGGCCTCGAGCTCGGAGGACATGACCACCAAGCCTTTCAACGCCTTCAAGAGATCTGGCAGAGACTGTTCCATACGATCGATGAGCTTGTTATAGCGAATACATTCTTGTAATAACACAGTATTCATCGATTCTTCGTAGACGACAGGATATAGCAAAGAGACTGCTTCAATATCAAACTGTCCTTTCGACGAGATTTTGGCCAAAATATCCTTGCCGATGGTTTCGACGTATTTCTCCTTTGAATGACCACCTCCAGCTCCTCCACTCTCATTCGCTTCTAAGGACAAGCAAATCTCAAACATATTAAATGCTTCAGCATTAGCTGATGCAATCTTCGCGTTCTCATGCATGCCGAAGACAGCCGGGGAGGCGACCAGAGGCAAGGTCTCGATGTAGGAGAGATAGCTGCCATGCGGGTCTTCATCCGCGAAGTCAATCGAATAGAAGACACCCTCTTTATCAAAACGATAACCTGACGTAAGAATACCAGAATTGTAGAAGGACTTCATAATGACATCGATAGTGCGCAAGTCGATGTAGTCTGTCACTCGGCCACCATAGTTGATATAGGAGGTCAAGAAGTTCAAGACCTTCCAGGGGATCTCTTCGTATTGATCTAAGAACAAAGCCAGCTGTCCCTTAGAGATATCAAGATCCGTGTCGTTGAACTCGTAGGGGATATTCCATCCTAACGGACCGAAGAGACGTCTTTCCTGCACCACTGCATGGAAGAAAGACAAGCCAAATAGCAACTTCTTATACTCCCATGGTTTGCGTGTTATATTCAAGCTGTCATTGTTCAATTTGAAGTAAGCATTGCGTAGATTGGCTTTCAGTCCTTTGGGCGGTTCGTTGGTCATCTTGACGGCAGACTGCAAGACTGAGGAGGGGAACTCCTTGCAAGGCATGGAAGTGAGCCAAAGTCGGAAGTCTTTATGCAATGAATCCACCGATAACGACTCACAAATACGTTCTAATTCTTGCAACCAAGAGATAAACAAGTGACAGTTTTGCAGCAACACCCAATTTCCCTTCTGACTGGCTTCCTCGATCATCTTCACAGCCTTGGGCCCTTGGCCTTGACCAAGAGACAACATTCGCACTTTCCTATCCATCTTCATCTTCGCTGCAAATTCATTGAAAGACTTGGTAGGATCTGAACCCTTTGACAAGACAAAGATAAGAGGTGTCAACACGTTGGAATCTTTGTAACAAGCCATGAGGTCAAAAGGTGGTGGTTCCACGAATTGGGATCCCAACTGCTCGATCACATATGCCAAGACTCCATCAGGTATCTTGTCTATTCGAATAGTACGCAAGACACACAACTTCTGCAATGAATTCAATGCAGTCGACCACTTGCCAGGCAAAATGGCGCGATGAGGTTCCAAGCCATCGTAAATCTCTCTCCAATCAAAGAGATGATGCACAAAGTCTCCCGCTAGACCATCAAATGTGGGCAAAGTAGACAAGGCCACAATCTCAGACCACATTCTTCCATCGATCCAATCAGGTGCGGGATTAACCAAATGCTCTGAAGAGCCTGCACCTCCTTTGCCAGAGATCAGGAAGGACCATTCATTGCTGTCGATGGCATTGCTTCCTTGCAAGATGCGCACTGTCAATAAGAAGGAGAAAAGCAACTTATGACGTTCAAAGAGGGAGCGACAGATGTTCGTGTAGACATAGTAGGTGAAGAAGTTGTTGAGATTGTCAATACGATCGGAAATCTCCTCCGCGGGTGCTGCTGAGCGAATAGCCTGGATAAAGAGATTTCGAAACCATTGCAAAGAGTATTGATACATAGGATCAATTGTTCCTAAATCAGAAATACAGAAATAGAGGATAGAGCCACGATAAGCAACTGGGCGATAGATATTACGACTTTCATCAATCTGCTTCTCTGTTATCTCTGCTTCTTGTACCTTCGCTGTGATCTCTTGGGACTTGACCTTCGACGTGGCCAAGGTTTCGATAAGCTTTTGATCGTCCAGGATATTGCCTGTGGAGTTGGATAACATGAAAAGAATTTGATCTTCTAACTCTTGCAATTCTTTTCTCATGCGAGCATTGGCAATCACTAAAGAGTTCTTCTTTTCTTCCATTTCAGGCATTTCCTCCACCACAACCACTCCTAGAAGTTGATCTTCCAAACCCGTGAAGGTAATCGCAAAGTTGATGAGCGAGACCTTGACACAGACCTCAGGTGGATAATGCGGATTGCTTAACTTTGTTGTCATGAAGAATCGAAAAGAATCATTCCATGGAATAGTGCTATCGCCAATTTTAATCATCTCTGTGCCACCTTGTTTGAACTTTTGTTGTAACAGAAGAGGTTCGAGGGCAGCGTCCAAGGTCTCGCCAATGTTCTCCAGCAACACCCACCTTCCAAAGCGAACACCATTTTCTAACGTGCGCAAGAAGTTCTTGTCGGTAAGTTTGATCACGTCAATATCGTTGGGACAAAGTGCGACATCTTTGCCCATATTCTTAATATATCGATTCGCTTGGCCCTGTGGGTCAATGAGCAAAGGGTATCTTCTGCCTTTGGACATTATGATACCATTCTCCACTGAATGAGAGTCTTGTGGCAGACCACAGATGGTCCACTGACGAATAGCCACGGGATCTGACAATGTTGTGCGAATATTACTGCCGGAGGTATGGGGAACAGCCAAGATCTCCATGCGATCCTGCCATGCCTTAACAATGCGATGGCGGAAATCAGGTGTAAATACACCCAGATAAGCAATGGAGCCTGCAGATATCAAAGCATCACCAATAAGGTTCTCATAGGATACTGTGAGATCTTGACAAGACTTTGTCCAACGTGTTCGTTCACCTCCTAATCCACCCATTAGCTTCACTGCACGATCCAAACGAGCACGACATTGCTCAACATCTTGAACAAGCTGCTCTTTCTTTGTATTGGCTTCTTGATAAGAGGCTTCAAGTTGCGCAATTTGTCCTTCTGCTTCGGCCAATGTGTCTTGTGCTCTCTTCAGAACCAACAACGTCTCATCCAACGAAGATTGAGCCTGGGCCAAGAGCTTCTTCTTTGGCTCAACAACTAAAGTCACCTGATGATACTTGTACATTGCACGTGCCCACATACACATGGCTTTGCAAGCTTTAGATGCCTTCTCAATGACCTCGGGGGTGAAATTGGGGTCATTATAGAAGGGTTCCATTTGTGCAATAATGTGAGGAGGAATGTTGTCTTTGTCATAAGCTGACATATCTTCCAACAACTTGTTGGCGTTGACCAGCAAAGTGCGTTGGGCTGGTTTGAAATAGTCCCTCACTTTCTTTCCAGGATTGTCGGGATCATTCACCATATCTGGCTTGATATCAAACATGATGCAACAAGCTTGCAATGTCTTGATGACGTTCGCTGGTGGACGGCCCAATGCTTTGACTTCATCGATATCAGACTTCTTCAGATCCTTGAGACATTGAACGGCTTCATCCAACGCTGGTAATGCTTCATCTAAATCACGTTGTGCATCATCAGCAATCGCTTTGGTTTCCGCAGCTTTCTTTGCCGCCGCCGCCTCCTCCACTTCGACCACAGCTTTCGTCTCAGCAGCTGTGATCTTGTCTTTCGAGATTTGAACGATCATGGCTTCTACATCAGCTTGTGTTTGGATAAGCTTCGGCTCCATTTCTTTCAACGTGGCTTGAAGTTCATTCACTTGCTTCTCAGTGCTAACCAACTTGTCAACACCGATTGACAATCGATCTCGCAGGGTTCCAATTTCTTTCCTCTTCTCATTCAACACCTTATTGTATGTTGACAGAAGTTCCAAATAGGACGTAGGCGTGACATAGAAATGTCTGCGCATTGATTGTAAGTACTCCACCGACATCTTCTCAATCGATTGATGAATAAACTGGAAAAAGGTGACAAGCTTGGTTTCCACCTCACCGGTCATGCCCAGATTAGCTGTGGCCAAGAAACGAGAAGCGACAGATTGCAAAGCTTCATCTGGCCATTCCTGGAACCAGTCGATGGTACAACAATTCACCAAAGAAGGAAACTTTCTCAACCGATTGCGGAAAGCATCTCCCAAAGGACTCATACAAAGCACGACATGGATGTTTGCTTTCACTCTCAGTAAGAACTGCCCGTAGATATTCAACTTGGTAGGAGGCAGGCGCTTCTTGGCACAGTCTGCTTTGCATGCATTAGTGATTGCTTCCAAATCTTCCGCGGCGTAGAGATTGGGAATATCACCCGAGTTCAGAACTCCATTGATATCTTCAAGCATAGTCTCGTTAATTATCTATGAGGAGGTAAGAAGGGGACATGATCAGATCATCAAAAAGAGGATAAATGAGCGACAAGAGATTTCATTACCTGTGTATCATTGAATAAGAAGACAATGGGTTTGTTCTTCACTCCCGCTGTAAGGAGACACTCTTTAATGTTTTCTCTCCACTCATTGATTCCATAGCCTTTTGCAATCTCAATCTGATAGCAAACGAAGCCAGAGATAAAGGAAGCTAAGCGAGTGAGCGATTGACGACCACTGCCACCTACACCCAGCAACAAGGAATGTCCAGAAGGTTGACGAAGAACTCTCGAGATCCTCACCACATGAAGTAGCGCATCTTTGAACATCACGAGCTGCATGGGTTGTTTACTCTCTGCATTGTATTCTGACAAATAGTCTTCCACAATATTCTGCAGATCGGTCAGATTGACTTCTTCGTAGATCTTGGGATCAGCTCCAGGAATAAGAAAGTCAGCGCAAATCACATCTGGATTCGTTCTCCATAAATCAGCTGACATCAAAGGAGTATTCGACATAAGCTGATCTTCTAAGACATTTTGCAACCATCTCTTATCCTCTGAATTCACCAAACGATCACCAAAGACACATCGATTCTCGTGGATCCAGATTCTTGCAATAGCAATCTCATTCGGAATGCGTCGCTTGTCAACCATTAGTAGGCCTTGGAAGGTCTTGGACACATCTCTCATGTTGAAGGTATAATGTGGTTTTGCAGGTGTAGGTCGCAACTCATTGACGATTGTGTTGTACACCGCAATGGAAGCCTGCACCAGTCCTTTGGCCATCTGCTGCACGCTGGCATCGAAGGTGGATAAGAAGTTGGACAGAATGGTGTGGAATATGAGAAACAAGGAATCATCTGACATCTCCACATAGTTGATGATATTGAAGTGGCGATAGAAGCGAGCTGTCACATGATTGCGACCACCTCCAGGAGGACCACAAGCACAAACAAAGAGGATGTCGATGATCTTCTTCATCTCCAGGGCCTTGCGATCATACCAACCACCATTGTCAAACCATTGTCTCAGAATCTCGATAGGAGGCTGAGCTCCGTATTCCTCTTTCATAGGCATGTTGACATCATCCACAAAGAGGATGAACTCTTTGCCTGCTGACGGCCCATAGACTCCTTTCCTTCTCTTCTCGCATTTGCTGTCGATTAAGTCTTGAGTCTGATTGGCCGTCGTTTGAGCTGAGAAAGCCATCGTGATGGGGATATACTTGTCGGGCAGTCCATTCTGCAAGTGTCCCAAGATGTTCACGGTCTTGCCTGTTCCCGTGGGACCAGTCATCAGAACATGTTTACGATGGCGCACCAGAATATCCAGCAGGAATGTATAGCAAATGCTATCTTTGGTGGGGACGATCAACTCAGAGAATGAGAGCTTTGGATCATATTGATAAGGTGCAACTGAGTCTTTCCATTCAATCCAAGCTCCCTTTTGCACATCATACTTGTAATCGTACATTAATTTGTTTGGTGGAGGAGGACACTTGCAGCCCTTGGTGACCATCTCTGCACGTAAGAATGTGTCAAACGCCTTTCTTGAAGAAGCGTTAACAGTGGAACAACAAGACCAAATCATGCAAAAGATAAAAATAGGTTCCAATTTCGCCACAAACTCAGCAATTTGTTCCGGTGATTTCTTCTCGCGGCCATCATCCACTTCCTCATAGTCTGAGAAGAAAGTATCTAATAAATGAAGCAAGCCTTCGATTAAACAGTTGTTGACAGTTGGCAAAGGCTCGACAAAGTATCTTCTCAATTGTGGTAAGACGTCTGGGATATAATCGTCAAACAGTTTGGACAGAATAGCTTTGCTGCGATTGCCAAGTTGCTTTGGAATAGTAGCAAGCCATGACTGGAAAAGAACATCATAACCCAAAGAGTTAGGCTCCATATAGATCATTCCACAGCGAGAAACAGTCGCAGGCGATGCCACCGCCAGATCTTCTGGCTCGAACATCATTGTCATTGGCTCTATATTTCACCAAGTAGGTCATCATGAGTAAGGAAAGGTATTCGTATGGAAAATGCTATTGCCTCACCTGAAAGCTGAATAATCTCTCCAGAAGTGAGACAAAGTTTCTTGTTGTCATCCAACACAGTGTTCATGTTTTCAATCCAAATAGCATCCACAGGACCATCGAAAAGCATCCATTTGAGATTGCTGTTGTCTTCTTTAATGCAAATACGAATCAAAACACACAGAATACCATCTTGCCACTCATGCTATTAGATCATGAAGCGAATTAATCAACAAAAACAGTCTCAGAGGGAAAAGAAGAGTTTCCATACCGTGTTTTCATCAAACTTTCCGTACAATTGACCCATGGTAATAGACTTTGGATTCAAATGGTAGATTCGCGTTTTCTCGTAACGTTCTCCAATAACACCTTTCGCTTTCAATTTAGTCAACGCAGAGGCTAGTACACGAATGTTGGAAGATTTGCCGCCACCTGTAGGCCCGACCACCATGAGACCATGTCTATAAGAAACACTCACCATGAGTTGTAACTAAGACTGAAGTGCATATTACCAAAGATCACAAATTACCCACCTGACACAGATCATCTCGTACAGTTCGATATTCTTTCTCAAGAAAATCTGCACGGGTTGTAAGTTCTTCTCCAATATACTTTCTTTCAGATTGGTTAAAAGAGGTCCATAGTCGAAAGCCGGACGCTCAATACCCGGAAATAAATCAGACAAAATACCCGCAAATAATGGTAAATCATGTGCTAAGAACTTGGGAACATTGACATCCTGCAACGCTCTCATTAGCAATGATTCTTCGTTCGCATCTGGACTAGCTCTTTTCAAATTACCAGCAGCTGTGATGACAGTCTTCACTGCACGCATTCCATAATCGTAATGGTCTTGAGAGGAAAGCTGTTCGGAGCACAGACGGAAAGTGGCAACCATCTTCTGCGCGCATTTTCGGTTTTCCATATATCCATAAGAGAACAACATGATCTCACCAATAAGACCATAATCGGGAACCATCATTGCTACAGGACGGAAGAGAGCTTCGAGGTTATCTGGAAGTTCTGCTCTACCAGCATAACCAGGATTCATTGTAATAAAGACTGCGAACTCAGGATTCACCAAAATGTCCGTGCCCTCGAATACAGTGCGCTTTTCCCCTCTTTGCACAGTTCCTTGAAGCTGAATAACTTGTTGTGCAATCACAGACAAGACCTCAATATTGATGCGATTGAACTCATCAAAACATGCCCATGCGCCTGATGATGCCAAACCTTTGAAGAACTTTCCCATCGCTTGGTAGTCCAAGCCATCAGAACAGTTGAAGACCACACACTGCTTAGCAAGAGCTTTGGCCAAATCTTTGGTAGTCTCAGTCTTGCCAGTTCCTGCAGGACCAGCAGGAGCTCCACCAAGAATCATTTGTAAAGCACCCATGAGAGTGAGATAGCATTTATCTGTCAACGGAGTGATCACAAGACGGAAAGTGTTTCCTAAATACTCGTTACCATACATGCGTTTCGATGAAACCATGATAACATTTAAATCTCCTAATCCTTGTTTGATATCCCCACCATCCCAATAGTATCTCATTTGTGAGATCCAATCAAAGTCAGTGACTTTTGCAACTCCTGCTTCCGCCATCTTTCTTTGCACATCACGTGCATGTACATCTATAACTGCTAATGCACCAACTGTAATACGAGCTGCTTTGGATATTTGTCCACGAATCAGAATGACCATGTCCTCCAATTGTCGTACCAGTTGTCGATAATACGCCCAGGCACCTTCATTTCCTGATTTTTGTAGATTTTCTTCCACTTCACGTGTCCAATGGCATTGTGAACCATTCAGAACACATTGTGCTGTCCACTGTTGCATCCATTCCGTTCGTGGACGAGTGGTATAATCCAAGATTGCGTGATACATTCGATCGCGGACTGCACTGAGCATTGCGTCTTTCACTTCCACCATCCACTGCTCGATATTCTTACTCTTTGGGTCCACAGGTTTCACAAATGGAACAACTTCTCCCTCTGGACTAGCCATACCTGTGATAGTAAGATCGGGCTGGAAGTTAACCGATTTAATACCTTCAAAGCACTTCCTCAGATGTGGCTGCACACGCAAAGGATCCTTCGTCTCAGATAAAATCTCCAATAACTCTTCGTTGGAGAGGAAGTAAAAACGCGAGAAACCAGCACGTTTCGTCTCAAGATAATCCGCCAAACCCTTTTGAACCATTTCCAGCAATTTGTTGCCTTCTTTAAATCGTTCCAATAGACGAACATCATCACAAAAGCGGACTGCTAAAACTCCTTTCTGAGCTGATTGCATGGTACTTCGCCAATATTTGTCGACTGTCGTAAAGCGTTTGCCTTCTTGAGGTAGTTGTTTGTTAATATCTGCTGAGTCAAAGATAGGCTGTAAGTACAACCAATTGCGTTGTAAGGTAACCCACTCATCAACGACTTCAGATATCACTTGCAATGAAGTATTCCAGTTATCAATTCTTGCTTCAAATGGACCTTTGAAAGCTGAGAAGGCCATAGCCTGGGTCATGGTAATATGTTCATCAAGAAGTGCCATATACTCATCCACACCTTTCAAAATACAAGTTCCAGTGTCCTTGTAGGATTCAATGATAAGATAGACATTTTCCCAGGCAGCTGTCATCTTGTTTAATGCTGTCTCAATGCCAAACTCTTTGCCTGCCTTCTCAGCAACTTTTTCTACTTCATGCATATGTGTACCAAGACCAAGATCGACCAAGGTTTGCAAGGTTAACTCTTTCTTATCCTCTGGTAACTTGATATGTAACTTCTCAGCCAATTCACTCCAATGACGATCGCGCATACCCGGATTGCGCAAGGAGGTAATTAAAGGAACCTTGGGGCGGAACTGATCAACCTCATCTCGCAATTGTGTTGTGATGACAGCACATTGAGGCAAATTCACTCTCTCAAAGGCCTTAGCAGATTTGGTCAAATTGCGCAGAAGTGTATTCACGCTGTTTTCTAGCATTTCTGCATCTAAATCGAGGAAGGAGCCGTTGGTCCAATTCTCCTTGTTGGACAACCACTTCTCAGCACTATCCCAAAGATCATAGAAGGGTTCAAAGACCTTCGCGACCTCTCCCAGTTCATTATACTCAGTAATAGGAGCATTGAAAAGACCTTCACGAGAGTTAAATAATCGAACTTTCTCGTCACTTTGAGTGATGACAGTCTTGAGACGACGAACTGTCTCCGCATTCTTGGAAGCATCTTTTAGTTTGGTAAGGTCTTTCAACTTGCCAACATCTGCTTGGAGGTTTTGTAAGTCGATTGCAAAGTCTTGTTGCTCTTCTTCCATGGAGCGACGGAATTGATGCTCCAGAACACGTAGATTCTTCTCTTGTTTGCTAATCTCATTGGCGATCTTGGAAGGCCAACGATACACTTCCCATCGCATGTCCAATGTTTCCATTGGTATTTGCCATCTTGCTTGATCGATGAGATCGAAGAAACTCTCGTTCTTGTCAATGCGATCCTGGAGTTGGTGCACTTTCTGAGGAATAGTTGACAAAAACTCTCGCAACTCAGTCAGCTTTTCAATATTTTGTGGAGAGATGACAATGACATCAAACATGGAGCGAAAATCCAATATGGTGGAATCAGCATATTCTCGAGTTTTACGCTCCAGTAATTGAAACAACTTTGTGGAGATAGCACGATGCTTGGATGCTAACATGGATCGCATATTCTTGCAGTCTACTTGAATCAAGCCCAAGGAGACTGCCGTGGGGAATGACGTCATAATCGCTTCTGATTGCTCAGCGTGAGACTTAGCCAGACTGCACAGATCCACCATATTCATAGTCTCTCCAGGGAAGAACTTAGCTTCTGCTTCATTGGCATACTCATTGACATCAATAGAAATCAAATCGACGAAGTCTTTAAGAGTGTCCAAGTAGGTGTCCATGGGCAGAAGAGCTTTGTCGACCTTGTCCACGAGAAGGTCACGAGCTTCTGTCGCCCACGACTCAGCTAGAGGAGGAATACCAACCACAGGATCATAAGCCCAAAATAACTTCTTTAGAACTCTTCGTTCCACTTTCACCATTCCTTTGAAAAGCTTGAAAGCACCTTCAAATGTGGTGATAATGGCAGCTTGCAACTGGTCAGCTGTAGCGGAATACGTAAACTTTGCAGGCGATTGTCCTGCAGCAGGAACAAACTTCAAATCTACGGTAAACATTGGAAACTTCCCTCCGATCATATGGGTGATACTATTCGATTCAATGGAGACAGTTTGAGGGATAAAGTTGGTGACCATCGTGACGAAATCTCTTGTCATGCGATACATCAAATCTCGTAAAGTATCTTCCATCTTGAAATTAATACGATACATAAACTTCTTTAGTTTGGAAAACTTGTAAACTTCCAGATTGCTTTCATCGATATTAAACCAGCCCTTCTTCACATCCTTTAGATTGCTGCGGACTGATGCTGTGATCGCATTCACCCACGTGTCCTTAATGAGTGTTGTTAATGCCGTACTGGCAGCTAATTGTAGTGCAAGGAACTCTTCTAATCGTTGTGGTTTCTCTGGTGTTCCGAAGAAATTGGCTTTCTCGATGTTGATGTTCTCTGATTGGATTTGCAACAAAATCTGCATGGCTTCTGATTTTGACCACAAAGAAGCAAACTTGAACTCCTTCACTCTTTCCTCATAAGAAACGTCAGTATCGAGGATGAGCTTTGGTCGATGAGTGAAGATGTTCGCAGGGTCAGGAAAGAGCGAAGGGTCCAAACTAACTGCTTTCACCATCTGCATTTGCTTGACTTGCTTCTTTAATAAATTCACCATGATCATCTGATTCAACGATCGCATATGATTGAGATTGTACTGCTGCAGAAGAGAAGAAGTGTCCAACAGTGGATTCTGACGCAATTTGTCCACATTAAGAGCCACACTGAGGATGCGATTGATTTGCTCAGAATCCAATGGCTTCAAATTATCTACAGGCATGCAATCCACATAGACGTTTAATGCAACCCCAGCATAGACGCGATCCTTGTGGTCCAGTGCGTAAATCATTCTCTTGTTGTAGAGCATGGGGTCTTCCCCGTCAAAACAGACAAAAATGGAATCCAAGGCTACACATTTCGGAAATCCAGATTCATTTCGATCTACTATATTATACTCGACAACCAAGGAGTTCGCCTCTAGACTACAACTGGTGACTTTGCATGGCCTCCAATCGATGAGGAAGTCGTCGGGACTGTCCAGCGGATTGCGAATGAGCATAGCACGAGCTGGTAGTCCACCATCCTCCTTAGCAGTCTCAATAAACCTCTTCCATGAGGTTAAGGGATGGCTTTGCAGATCCGTGTTGTCGTACAAGGTCAAGGGCATGGAGAGAACGTCACCTTTCTTCAAATCCACGAAATGCTGACGTAGACGTTGAAGAACACCATTTTCTTGAAACATCTCCGTTATATCAATGGAGGAGTACTTCCTTCTTTTTCTTTCTACTTCAATAGGTCTAGGCACTTGTCCAGGACGTGATTTGTAAGGTGTGTAGACCTTCGGCTCGATGTACGTCTTGGGGGGAACATGTCGTGCGGACTCCTGTACGATTAGTCCACCAAAGCGGTGATCTGCTGCACTTTTGGATGCTTGCCGCGATAGGGAATATTTCTCTTCTTCCATAATATTTGATTTATAAGACTTTTGTTATTGATTCATTGATTGCAGCAA
The DNA here is from genome assembly GCA_015146655.1 of Ochromonas danica. NCBI lineage: Eukaryota > Chrysophyceae > Chromulinales > Chromulinaceae > Ochromonas > Ochromonas danica. Next base: position 44,814 of record VKHL01000186.1, read on the forward strand.
ACCGTTTCCGTCACCAGAAGTGTTCCATGGAACTTCCATGGAATAAGGCCGGAGCAACAACAGTTTTTCGAAACACTCCCGTGTTGCCCCAAAACATTCTGTTAATCACCCACCACACAGAGTCAATAGTCAATATGACACCAATATGCCGAAATAAGTTACAAAAATTCAATCATTCCCTTATCATTACAAACAACATCAGAAAAAGCACTAGAAAGAAATCAGAAATATCAAAGAAACCGAAAAGTCCACAAACTCATATAATGACATTTGAACTCCTGGCTCTATCAACTACCTATAACACAATCAAATCAAGGAAGATTACCATACTATCACCAGAAACAGTTACTAATGCAGAGGAGGAGTTGCGAAAGGAGGCATCGCTTGAGCAGAAGTCTAGGTAATATTGTGGGAGGATATAGAAGAGTTGGGTAGATTAGCTGCAGTAGATGGGAAAGATGGAGGAGGCGGATAATAATAAGGATGGTAAGCATAGCAAGGGGAAGGATGAAGAGGAGATGGCTGAGAAGGCCATCCATAGTACATACTATGGTTGTTGCCATAGGAAGGTGGGAAGATGACCATGCCTTGACCCTGTAAGCCATTCGCTGCCATGGTTTGAGGCATCATCATCATTTGTTGAGAGGCAGGGGTTGGGGCCACAGTGCCTACCCTGAGTAAGTTAGGCCTCATCCCATTGGATGGCAATGCAGCTGCCACCATACTTGCTGCAGTTGGTGAGCTCGCTGATATCATGGTTGAGGCAGTGGAGGGACCTGCTGCCTCAACCCTTCTTGGCAAGGAGCCATGATAATAAGGAATGGCTGACTGGTGGGAAGCAAAAGAAGTAGAAGCAGAAGCAGCAGCAGCTGCACCAGCAGAAGAAGAGTAATAACGAGCAGGAGCAGCAGTCTCTTGCACCAGATGCCTCAACGACAACATGGTCGGTGCAGCAACTGTCCCATAGCTTCGGTTCTCGATGAAGCGACTGTGACTGTCATGGCTGTCATAGCTGCTGTGCTCTTCTGAAGAGGTGCTCGCATATATGGTCGAGGTGGAGGAAGAGCTGAGATCGCGTCTGCTGTTGCTGAGAGAGCATCCAGATGGGGTGGTGGATGGTGGAAGAGAAGAACTATCTTCTGGACCTCTCGATCCTCTTTGCTCTGCTTCTCCTTCTCGTCTACCTTCCCCATCAAATCCAGCCGCTCGTCGCACCGCATTGATCTTCTCCAACGAGCGATTAGATAGTTTACAGTCGAACTCAATTCCCTCCAAACACAAGCCTTGCAGATTCTTGATGACGATCTCAGTATCTTCTAATCGATCGATGAACAGAAAGCCATACCCTGATTGGCACCTTCGAGCCTACATAATAACCACAACCAAGGTTTCCTCTGTCACCTTCACGCGAGCAAAGAGAGCAAGTGTTAGAGAGACCGTACCTCATTCACTTTATACTTCTTGATCAACACATCTCGCACTTGCAAATGGTAGCGCGTGCAAAGCAGAGATAGCATGAAGTCCCTGTCTATGACAATGTCCATCTGCAGTATCGTCATAGAAAATCATATCACATGAGATAAGCAAAAGGGTCCAAGAAAATCGAAGGATGACCATCTCCCTCTCAATATACAGGCATTGACTCTTTGACTCACCTTGCGAGTCACAAAGCTAAAATGAGCTTGGAAGCCATGGTAGCTGGGGGAGGAAGAGAAGGAGGAAGCAGGGAAGGTCGACAGCCTCCATGGAAGCGAAGTAGCAGAGGGGATAGAAGGGTGTGATGATGTGGAGGTACTCTGCGAATAATTCGTGTCTGGTCTGCTAGGACTGGAGGTTGGACTGGGACTGGTGTTGCTTTCGTTGCCTTCCCCTCCATCGGCTGCTTGCTCCTCGCTCGATCTGAACCAGCACAGACTATCAGGCAGCTTGCCTTGAATCACAAGAAACGACCTCACTTACCGAGTTTGAGAGGATGTAGTCAGATGGTGATGTGTGGAATATCGCTTGGAGGAAGTAGTAGCAGAAGTAGCAGCACCAGGAGATGATGATGACGATGACATGTGCAAAGAAAGGTGCAAAACAGCTGAAATAGAGAGAAAAGGAAAGTTATATGCGTTTGCTAGATGCGAAGAGGGAATAATACCAAAGCAATACTAAGAGGGTGAGGTCATTAAATGTGGCAAGTGTTTGATGAAATTATCTCAACTGTCACTGAGCGAATGGTAATATGCTCTCACACTGGCACTCTCACCGATCGGTCACTATGCAGCTCCTTACTAAGTTAACTCCCAGGCATGACGTTAACTTCCCAACACTGCTTTTGGCACCAGCTAGCTGCTGTATACACTTCATAAGGTTGCCGGCGGGTAGGTTCGGAAACGGAACGACTAGCACCGAGAAAGAAAACCCTAACCTCTTCTGGACAAACAGAGCTGAATGAAAATAATGTACATATAGACGATATAGATCTGGTGTTTTCAAAAGCAGTGCTCCATCTTATCTATCCTCATGAACAAATAAGGTCTCGAATCAACTGCATTTGCTCCATGTAATAGATGCTTCCATCAAATATGTTGGTGCCTAAGGACCATACACCTTTTCATCATGCTCAGTCCGTGAGCCCACATTCACCACCAGCCTTCTCCAAGGTGAGTCTGTATAACCGGTGCGAACACAGCATTGCTGCAACATTCCCATTATCGACCACCAATCATTCCACAAAGTAAACAAATACTGGGTAACACTTGGTCATCCGAGACAAGCCATATGTTAAAAAGACTTGCATACCACTAAACTGCCACTCACACTCACACTCAGTCACGTCACAGGAAGAGGTCCCAATCTGCATGGTGGATTAGAAAGATAGCTATCATCATAACTATTATTCATATGGACAAATAGTTTCCCGTGCCTAGATGCAGCAGAATTTGTTGCACAAGCTCACTGCAACAACTGATCGCACTCAACCACCTGCTCCCTCCCTATACACTCTTCTGCATTAACAACAGAAGTTCTCCTCAACTCCTTCCCTTGTCTCTCTACAATTGAAGTGAGGAGGTAGGAAAGAGCAATTGACTGCTGCTCTCTCCATTCTTCTCTCTTCTGCCCTCTCAATCACATCTCCTCGACATGATCACATCCTTGTCAACCTTTCTCACAGTCTCTCCCACCTTCTCATCACCTTCAACTAGAAGTGGAAACAACTCTCAGTAACTAAGATTATCCCATACAAGCCTTGTACCTTCCACCAGGAGATCATCATCCACATGTTATCACAATCGTTTTCTCCTCCTGGCTCTTGTTCTGTGCCTTCTCTCTGCTTCATCAAACATGGCAGCAATCGGTTCAAGAAATCTTCTTACAATATCATATACCATATGCCGCAAGAAAGGATTGGAACCATTGCAGTACACTGTAACTTCATATTAGTCACTCACTTATAATCTTCTGTTCAAGCTGCACTGCTATTGTGACGGTGCGTGGGGAACCTGGAAGACTGCTGTATGACCACAGAACACGTCACGCAACAGAACACGTCACGCCGATCAATGTAACGTTACTGTATGCAATCAACAAGTGCTCTGCATTTCCAAGAACTTAATCTATAGCCGATTTCCCAACAAACCACCCCATTGTCTCATCATCAACCTTTTTAATCCCCACTGAAAATACCCTGATGTCATTAAAAACGCCGCAATGACGAAACCTAACTTTATTATAAGGATTTGCGACTTATGTATCCCTAAAAGTCGAGGTTTTCCTTGCCACTCTTCGTCCCAAACAACTTTCATTCGAATGACAAGTCACAGAAACCAGATGCAACACGAATCTCAGCCCAGGATTGAGGAAGATGGTTACTATTGGAAGAAATAAAGATACTGAGAAAGTGAAGATGGCATCGGATTACATTCAGAAGGAATAATGTTGTTGTGATACCCATGTTCGGCTTGATGGTTATATCCCGATGAGCAGATTGAATATAGAGCAATAGGAACAGCTGGCTGGAGATTAGTAGAAGACTAGAAGGGTGATACAAGAAAAAAAGACGCATCATACATCATCCCTCTCTTGCCGCAGCCGGTTACCATCCTTCCCCTCGTAACAAGTTCGCATTTTTCCTCTCCTGACGATGAGCATAGTACACACCATACACACCATGCCTCAACAAAGCGGCACCGATATCATGGATGAGGCAGTGGAAGGACCTGCTGCCTCAAACATTGGCAAGGAGCCATGATAATAAGGAATGTCTGGCTGCAGGGAAGCAGCAGAAACAGAAGCAGCAGTCGCACAAGAAGAAGCGGAAGTAGAGTAATAACGAGCAGGAGCAGGAGTCTCTCGCTCCAGATGCCTTGCTCCAGATGTTGGTGTAGTAACTGTCCCATAGCTTCGGTTCTCGATGAAGCGACTGTGACTGTCATGGCTGTCATAGCTGCTGTACTCTTCTGAAGAGGTGCTCGCATATATGGTCGAGGTGGAGGAAGAGCTGAGATCGCGTCTGCTGTTGCTGAGAGAGCATCCAGATGGGGTGGTGGATGGTGGAAGAGACTCGCCTACCTTCCTCATCCAATCCAGCCGCTCTCCGCACCGCATTGATCTTCTCCAACGAGCGATTAGACAATTGGCAGTCGAAGCTAATTCCCTCCAAACACAAGCCTTGCAGATTCTTGATGACGATCTCAGCATCTTCTAATCGATCGATGAGCAGAAAGCCATACCCTGATTGACATTTGCGAGCCTACATAACAACCATAACATAATAATCACACACATAGAGAGAGTGAAAACGAGTGTGGGAGAGACCGTACCTCATTAACGTATTTAATGGAACATTTTATGCTGTGATGAACAATGAAACATTGTAACTCTGAGATCTTTGACCACACCACACTACACTGTCCCTTGAAGAATAGAGGTCTCTCCCACCTTCTAGAACTGGTAAACAACTCTCAGCAAGTGAATTTATGATTCCACACAACATGCTATATCAAACACCGTTTATCATACAGCTCTTCTAACCTCCTCATTTGATGATGTCTGTCCTCAATTTATCTCATCGTTCTTATACTTCCTTCTCGAGGCTCTTCAATGGTGTCTTGTTGATTGTTGTTGAAGACAAGGTCAATTGCTCTTATTGCGAGGGAAACAATACTGTACAGCACTCCACTGCGCTTGCTTCTTCTCCTCGCACGCTCTGCAATAATAGTTCGGCTTTAACTGCGCGCCTCGGGTCAGATTCCCAGAGTTTGGGGTTTGGGGTTGTTGTCAAAGCAATCTTCGCACAAGCTGCCTAGTCTAACAACCAAATTACACTATATTACACTATAC
>VKHL01000187.1:3828-18828 GCA_015146655.1 Ochromonas danica
GAAGAGAGTCTGCCTCCCAATGATCCGTACAAGAGTCAATATGGGTGTGGGTCGGTGACGTTGAATGTGTCTCTGCTGGTGTGGGTGTCGGTGGTGGGAGGGTTGTTGTTGTTGGGTGTGTGTGTATGGGTGTGTTTGAAGAGGAGGAGAAGCAGGCAAGGAGATCAGGAGGTGTCAGGAAGAGAGTTGGAGTTGGAGAAGGAGGTTGTGTGCGGTGAGCAATCACAGGCATCGGAGCCTGTAGGGAGGAGTGTGAGAGAGGGTGGTAAGAAGGAAGAGGCATTGGGAGTTGGAGGTTCCTGGAGTTATTGGGAAGGAGGGGACAAGGTAGAGGTGTTGTTGAAGCAGATGTGGGAATGGCAATCGTTCTGTGATTCCGTGGTAGAAGAAGAGGAGAAAAAGATAGCGTTACAGAAGGCTAAGCGGGTAGCGGAGGCTGGAAGCATTATTGAAGCAGTGGTTCTCGAGAAAGGACAAGGTGAAGAAGGCAAGGAAGGCATGAATGCGGATAATGATGATATCCAAAGATCTATGAAGCATCGTGATAATCCTGTGACTTTCCTTCGAGTTCAAATCGGAGTGGTGATTCAGTTGTCACGATTAGTTCGCCAATTCAGTTGCCTGGCCATGTTGCTGATCGTGTTGGTGGGTGTTCCTCTCTACACCACTCTCTCCTCCTTCTATGGCAGCTACGAGCATCAATATGGATGGACACCTTCGGCCGCCTTTCTGTCAGGCGAGCCAGCAGCGATATCGTTGTTGGTTCTGTTTCTAGTAGTTGCGGGCATTCTTTCTTGCTTTCATGGCTGGCACAGTTCTTCTGTAGTGCGTGATGTAGTTTCTGGTGGAGAGAGGGATCGTAGGTTTCCTTTGGTACGGTGCTTTAGTTTAGGAGGTTCAGTTGGATGTGTCAAGAGTGAGAGAGAGAATTGGCGTTACGTTGTGGTTATGGCACTGATCGCGGTGGGGAATGTGGCGGTGGTGATGGTGGTGAATGCGACGTATGTCTACCTGTATGTTCAGATTTCAGTGTTGCAGGCGTTCTTCCTGTCGGTGGCGATGTCTGGGTTCAAGCTGTTGTGGTGTCGCATATTGTTCCTGGTTCTTTCTCGTTGTGTGGCCCGAAGAGGAGAAGGAGTAAGAGAAGGGGAAGAGCAGCAGAAGTTGTCAGGTGGCGATGGTGGTGAGGCATGTGAGGGTAATGAGGCAGGTGGCAGTGGTGTATCCAAGAATGCCGTGGAAGAGGGCAATTGGAAGAAGCAGGAGGAAGAGAAGAAGGTGAATAGTCATAGGCAGGGTGGATGGGACTCCGCCACCATCAGTATATACAGTAGTTTGATGTTGTTCAACACGATCGTTGCACCTTGTTTGGCCACGTTGTTGATTAGCTCGGATTGTTTCTACTATGTCTTCGCCTCTCCTCCTTCCGTGAGCGTGTCGTATACCTACCCGATGTGTACTATCATTACTGGCGATAAGTGCTCTAGTACGATAGATGCCGTCTATGCTTCAGAGTTTCAGCCACCGTTTAGCTACAGCTATCAGTGTAGCTCCGCCTTGTTACAGGAGTATGGTTATGTCTTCGTCTACAAGTATCTGTTGTTGGGAGTGGTGCATCCTGTGGTAGTGCTGTTGTTGGCCTTCTACCATGATGATAAGGAGAAGAAGTCTTTGTCTGAGAAGGAGAGAGAGGGAGAGGACGGTAATAAGGCGAGGTCGCAGGGTGTGTTGGGAAGTGTAGAGAGCAGTAGGAGCAGTGAGTTTATTTCTCCTCTGCACAGTGTGGCAAGAGGTGATGTTGTTAGTGTTACTAATAGTAATGGTAGTATTGGTGTGGGTGATGCTTCAAATTCTGGGGCAAATGTGAACAATGGTTTAGGTCCCGAGGTGAAGAGATGGAGAAGAAGCAGTGTGTCATCGTTGTCATCACCATCTACTGTGTTGCTTCCTTCCCTTTGGAAGCAGAAAGTGGAAGAAGGTTTGAAGACGTATTTTGTGGAGGAAGCGAATTTCGATCACATCTTCTGTGCAGCGGAGTATTCGGGTCGTCTGACGATGATGATTGGCACTCTTGTGACGTTTGGAGTGGTGTTACCGTATTTGTCAGTTCTGGTATGCTTGTCGATCGTGACGAATACGTATCTGACGCAATGGGCGTTAGCGAGGTTTAGTCTGTTGTCAGGGTCGAAGAAGAGGCTTGAGAAGAGCAGTGTTGACAATCAGGACAGTGGTTCGTTGTTGTTGGTTGATGTGAGTGGGAAGAGCAGCATTAGCAATAACCCGAACAGCAAGAGGATCAACATTAACATTAACAGCAGCAGCATCACCAATGGCAGTAACAACCATCCTGTGAGAGATGTGGATGTTCCTTGTGAGGAGTTGGTGAGTAAGAATGAGAAGCAGATGTCTGTTAGTTCGTCTTCATCCACTGTGCTTGTCAGCAAGGAGACCTTGGTGATAGAGCACATAAGCAATGAATGCAAGCAGTTGCCTGAAGCGTTGTTGGTGGCAGTGCGACCTCTGTCGATCTTGATGGTGTTGTTTCTGTCTTGTTTCTTGTTTGACATCGCAGGTGATAAGGAGGGTGCTTGGGTAGGTTTTTATTTCGTGTTGGTGATGTGTTTGGTGCCATTGTTGGGTGTGATGGTGCATGGGTTGTGGGTGTGGGTAAGGGTATGCTTATGGTGGAAGTGTGATGGAGGAGGAGTGAAGATGGTTGAGGAGGAACGTAAGAGAAGTGGGGAGAGGTGTGTAGGAGATGTTGAGGGTGAGGAGATTGTGAAGAATGAGGGTGTGGAGATGTTGAATGAGTCTATGGCTTGATTTAATTGAGTATATGTAAGGAGTCAATACATGGTTGGTGAATAATATGGAGGAAATTGATGAAGAACAATTGGTAGTTTTGTAGAGAATTTACTTTGCGTTCCAATTTTAGATTTGAACGGTAATGATCTGCAGATCAGCAAACGACTAAATTTTGGATGATTAAAATTCAGTTCGTGGAATGCGTGGAATGAAGCATGGAATGGTTGGTGGAAATCGTTATTATTGAGGAAGAGTGTAATAATAAGCGAAGTGAGTTAAGGTGTGGAGGTTAGTTTGATGTGATAGTTGTAGTGTTAGGAGATCAATGTGATAGCAACTGTCTGTGTTGCTTTTATTGGAAAGCAGCTTCAATTCATTTAATTCTATTTCATTTCACACAAGAAGCATGTTTTACATTCTTCTTGGATGAGTCTAGGTGTGATGTTCATGTCGACTCATTAGCATCCGTCCTGAATACAGAATACGTACTGCATGCTGCTGTTTTTAAATTAAATGCTTGCTACTGATCTTGTCTGATATTGTTTCGTTTACATGACATGCTAACACTCAACTCACACACACAACACTCAATCAAATTCATACAACTTCTCCCAAATCCAAGTAGAATTAACGAAGACAGCCCAGTGTTATTCTCAAATCTTTGGAGGGTTGCATTGAATTTGGTTCGCTTAGAAGTGTTTGATGAGAAGCATAGGATGAAACTGTAAGAATGATCGATCTACAATGTCTGCAATGCTTTCCCTGTCATCAATTCTCCTGCTGTTGAACGTAACTCTTTCAATTAGTATTTGATTACAATTGTCTAATGCTCTAGCCACACGTAGATCATCCTCCTGAAGTCCTCTTCCTTGTCAATGACAGCCTCCTTCCACTTTTCTTGTCCCTATTCACAGAAAACTCTGCAATTGATTGTTGATGGTGGAATGGGGCAACTTCTTTGTTCGTGATGTCAGCATGAAACTTGCCGTCGAAAACCACGGAAAAGATGTGAAAGGACATTATTGCCAAACAGTGTGTTAGCACGGAGCTTCTCCATTCCAAGTTCTATACGAAGTCGAGGTGATGAAAACTGATTGACTCTTTGCTTTGCTGACGGGCTGCTGCTTAATAACGCTGACAATACTGACATTCTTAGCGTGCAAGTGAGATAACATCAGTGCAACCAAACACCTTCTTGAGTTAGTAGCTATGTACCCTCTGAGTTATGTTACCTTGTACCCTCTGAGTTATGTTACCTTTCTCTTTTATTTCATGAATATTATAAACAAGACTAGATCTTCACAATACGCACAGAAGTGCGAGTTGTTACATTATGTGGAAGCCACTGTTCTCCTTTCAGCAAGGCTTCTCTCAAAGAAGTCTCGGGAAGGGGATGAATTGTGATCTCAGCGTAGCTCCCTCCTGCTCGACCTTTTACCAAGAGGCCAGGATTGACAACTAACATCTGTGATGAGGTCGATGAAGAAGACACTAGATCGGCAGTGTTGACTACCACTTCTTTTGCTAGTGGCGACAGACGAGACGGTAAGATGAGCAAATCTGGCGTGTGAGACATAGTCCAGTGCTTAGCTTGGCGGAGATCCAACTACAACAGCAACAAAAAAAGCAACTTCATCAGAGCAACATCACAGAGAAGAAACAAGTCTGCTGCTACTGACCTGCGCTGCATAAGCATTAGGAGGAACTGGGAACTGCGGTGCAAAGGATTGTTGATGGGCAACATGCCCTGCAAGTCGACACAATCGGTTTCCTTCAATTGCTTGCGATGCTTCATCCGATGACAATCCAAAGAGAATGTCGTTCGTGCATGTGCCAATCAGCACTTCATTGACACGGAACATGCATGGATTAGAAAAGCAATGAACTCGTTTCAAAGGATCATGACTTCTTGAAAAGGGAATATCCAGTAATCCTAACGCCTCTTCAAAATAAGGAGTTCTAACTTCATCACGATCACCAATGGGCGGTTGTGGAAAGACCATCTCATGAAAAGCATCTTGAATTGATGGGATCAAGACAAACTGTGTTGATAGTGTACCCACCTCAGATTCAGAATTGAATAGAGTTTGCAATCCGTCACGAATCACCTTTTCCACAAAGACCATCTCATAGGAAGCACCGTGACTCCCTGCTTCAGGATTGTCACTATCATTCTCCAAAACAATATCTCCTGTGGAGAGCAATGGCTGATTTGCATCAACAAAGGGGCCGAAGAGAATGACTACATCTGGTTTCTCTCGTAAGATTTGGATCAACAGATCTTGTAATGGTTCATAGCGTAGATCATCGGATGAAGTAAACGGACCTGCTGCCGCGATGATCTTCAATGCATTACCACCTTGAGCATAAGAGGATTGATGTAGATTCAATAACTCGCTTGGAGAAGTCTTTGGGAAAGGTGCTGCACATCCTTCTAATAATCTCTTCACAACCATTTTCTTTCCATTCGAACAAATACCTTCAACAAGAACGACTTGACCAGGAAAAAGAGAAAAAGAAGGTAATTCACTCAAGATTAAATGAACTCGACGACCATTTGATTCTTTACGAGAGCCTTCCAACCATACAGAAGATTTGTTTAATCGTCCTTGTGCAGTCTCACAACAAATACGACCACAAACCCAAACAATCTCTTGTGATGGAATACCCACAGGAGAAATAGATTCTTCACTCAATTGTGCTCGTTGACACATTGTCTTTTGTATTCTTAATAGATGCTTGTCTAAGGCACGTGCACGTTCTTCTAATGTTGTATACATGAATCGATAGCGTTGATGGATATTCTCCATATCATCTTCTTCACTGGTAATAGTAGCACGTAGACCTAATGGCTTTTGATCAGATGGTACAACTTCACCACGATCACCTAAAGAAGTGTTATAGGCAAGCATGGTACTACCACGATTGGTACGATCAGCATAGGCAATCCCTCCTACAGCACTTTGTTGAGAGAAAGACGCTTCTAGAGAGCGATTGGTAGCAGCTGATCCAAGAGCTGCTGGAGAGTCTGTGGTAGTAATAGGACGATCTGGTGTGGAGGGCTCTGATTTGACTGCTTTGTTAGTATGATAGGCACTACTAGAGGGATGAGGTCGCTTGTTACCTCCTACACCACCACCACCTCCTCCTCCTTGCTCATTGTTAGCCTATACCATATAAACGCCAGGCATCAAACATCATATAGGACAGGGGAGGGGTAGGTCAGTCAGTCAGTCAGTGGTTCAGTCATTACCTTCTGTAAAGCAGTGAAATCTTGATGTAGGAATTGTTCAAACTTGCCCATATTCTCTAAAGAGAGAAGCTGTCCATTGGAGTTCAAGAGAAAGGCTTCAACTCTTCCTAGGAGATCATCAATTGATTGTGGGAAGCGATTGGCTAGCAGAACACCTACACAGTGACAGTGACAGTGACAGTGACAGAGAGACAGTGAGAACTGAAAGATACGCTTGAAGTAAGATGAAGTAAGATGAAGAAGAAGACGAAGATAAAGAAGAAAAACTGAAGTTTTCAGTTTTTACAGATAGAATAATGAAGGATAGGTAGAGGGATATCAAATAAGTATGAATTATGTATGAGAGAGAGAGAGATGATTTACATTTTTCAAGAATTTGTTTATTAGCAAATAAATGAAATAAATGCTTGTCTTTGCTTAATGATTCCAGATCTTCTACAGTGAATTGAACTGTCATAGGTATTTTATTTTGATTTTCTTCTTTTTTGATGACTGATGATGATGACAGAGGCGATTGAATTCAAATTTTCGTATTTTTACCCTGTGACCAAAACTGTTTTTACCTTATTTTACCAAAACTGGGCAGTTTCATTTTACCTGATTTTACCATCTGCTAAAATCAGGTAAAATGAAACTGCCCAACAGCTTTGAACGAATTATCCATCACAAGAATTAGTCTCTTGTACTTTATTTGTCATGCTTTCATAGGCACCACTTTTCCTATTCCTATTCTAAAATAAAGAGGCAAGGATGGGTAGTATACTAAGTAAGTTGAATTTCGACTTTCTAAGTATGCGTAAGAAAGTGGAACCAATGGAAGTGCTCGAAGCAGAAGAAGTGCGACGACGAAACTCTTTAGCAGCGTATATCTCACAATTTATAACCTATGATGGGGAAGACTTTACTCCTCTATTGACGAAAGTGAAGGAAGAGAAAGGCTTACTGAAAGAAGGCGCCGGCAAGGCACTGCGGGTGTCCAGTAAGTTCACAACCCTCTGTACTGTTGCCCTTTACTGTCGCCCTCTGTTGCTACTGCTACTGTCGCCCTCTGTTGCCCTTTACTGTCACCCTCTGTTGCTACTGCTACTGTCACCCTCTGTTGCTACTGCTATTTATCTCTCTGGGGGTTGACTGAAGTCAGTCAGTCAATTTGTTAGTGAGAGAGTGAGTCATTTTACTGTCATTTTACGGGCAGTAGAGCGGATTTATCCACTCTCTATAAACATGTCATCTTCACTCTCTCACTGTCTCATCCTGTATTGGCTGTATATATACAGTAGTCGACACGATTCGTGTTGAGTTGCCTATGTACTCATTTAACATATCTATTACACTATTTATCATCTATATATACCCTATCCATATCAACAAACACGATAAACCATTTTATGGTTTTATGATGTCTCACTCATAACATACTGTTGTTCTTGTCATTGTATTGACTATTGTGTGATTGACAGAGTTTGGCAAGATTGGCGATGCTGTTCTATATGGTGACTTCCATGAACTTCGTAACCAAGTCTTCGTGGAGTTTCGACACATCAATCGTCACTATCCTGACCAACACAGTCAAAACACTCTCTTGCATATGCTTTGCCAGGAAGGTTATGCAGAAATGATGGACTACCTCTTTAACCCTTTGAACAGGAATAAAGTGGATGACAATGATGTCGATGTCATGGCTGTCAATGATCGAGATCGTATCCCTCTCTTCCTATGCTTTACACCTCCTATTGCCACGGTGAGTGTGTGTGTGTGTGTGTGTGTGTGTGTGTGTGTGTGTGTGTGTGTGTGTGTGTGTGTGTGTGTGTGTGTGTGTGTGTACTCACTCACTCACACTAATTTACCTCTCGTTATACCTCTCGCACTACCTCATTCCCCTTATTACTTCTCTTAGGCTACTGGTATCAAGTATGGCTTAGACGGCAATGGCAATGTCCTTCCTCCCCCACAAGATGACAACAACTTTGCTACCACTAATCCATCCAAAGGTCCCAAATATTGGTGTGCTCCAGGTGGACCTCTTCATCGAGAACGATGTGTACAACTGCTACTCGAAAATGGATGCCATGCTAATGCCAAGGACTTCCAAGACTTCACTGCTTTACATTATGCTGCTATGTGGGGCTGGACTAAGACGATGAAAGTCCTCATGGAACATGGTGGTAATATCAATGCTCGTACTACAGCAGGGAGAACTCCTTTAATGTATGCGGTAGAGTTTGAACAAGAAGATTGTGTTGTCTGGTTAGTACATTATATGAAGTCTACCTATGGCATTGCTACCACTACACACAGTAGTGGTGGTAACAGTGGTAACAACGGTAGTGGTGAGGGAGAGGGAGAGGGTAACAACAACAAAGGAGAGACCAAGTCACCCTATACCTTACTCTCCCCCTCTACCTCTACCCCGCCATTAGAACTCAATGCAGTAGATATGGAAGGTTATTCAGCTCTTATCCTAGCAGTAGAGAAAGGAGAGAATGGCTATACTATGGCTAAGACATTATTACAACATGGTGCTGATCCTAATATCTTGACAATTAAACGAAAATCAGCATTAAAGATTGCCTGTCATAGTCAAACATTAACCATAGTGAATCTATTATTAGATTATCATGTCTTACGTAGAAAATCAGCTTTTAATCTTTTACAAGATGAAGGATTTAATAAGATACAAACTAGATTAACTGAAGAAGATCGTAAAGAAGAAGAAGCAATGAAGAAAGCAATACAACAAGAAGTACAACAAAGTCATCAATCAGGATCAACATTACGCAAGAAAAAAGCATTTGAAGCATGGGTAGAATATCGTGATAAGAAGACAAAGAAAGTGTTTTATTATAATACAGTGACAAGGAAAAGTCAATGGGAGAAACCTTTTGGATATCTACCTGATAAGAATTGGTTAGTAAGAGATGTTACATTTGGTATGAGCTTCTATCATTAAGTGTAGACTAGAGAAGTTAATGTAGGATACTCTGCTGTAGTTAACATGAGGGAGGGAATACTAGTGCTGTGTTATACTATGCTATGGTATGCTATAGTATATTATACTGTGCTGTATGTTATGCTACAGTATGCTAAACTGTGTGTAATGCTATGCTACCCTATGTTGTTATGCTATATTATGTTATGCTGTGTGATGGTTGGCACCACCGTTAAGGTTGTATACTGTATATATAGTCTATGATGTAAATTATTGTCTTGAGAAGAAGAAGTGCTTCTTTTTTCTACTGTACTATAACTAGATAGGTAGACTAACGCTAAAAGTTAGACCAGCAGGGAAATGAGGATGATTTGATGAATTCTGCAATGACTTGATCTCGCGGATGTGTAAAACTTCACGACGGTAGATCATGTATCTGCTCATTGAAGGGAATGGATTTGGCCTCTCTGCAATTCCTTCATTGGTAATGTGTACTGCTACTGCACAATGTGTAGCAATGGTAACTGTTAGTTACAACAAACCCATTAACTATAATCAGCTGGTTTATCGATATTAACTCTGGTTATTGCCTCAAGGAGGATTATCACTTTGTTTATCTATGTAACCATCGCTGATTAGTAGCCGATAACATTCTTTCTCATCGGATTGTAGCGGAAAACCTGTTTTCCCCGGAAAAAATGGGTAAGAAAAGTCTAAAACCACGGCTTTCAACTCTCGAAAAGCTTCCGAAAACTCGTAGTATTTCCGTCACTACTGGACATAACGACATGTACCGCGGGGTTGTTGTAATCGCAATGGTACTCTAATAACAAACTAGCTACTGTAGTCTACTGTAGTCTAATCTTGTCATGTGTCAATAATTGAAACAAAGATGAAACAGAGAGTAACACAAGCATCTTCTCTCTCAATGACAGGATGGATGATATGATTGATCTTACACGACTGTTGCCATCACAACGACAACTACTAAACCTAAAACCAAAACTATAATAACTACAACTGAAACACAGTTTTGAAACACTTACTGGATCATACTACAGCAGTGTATGCTTCGTTAGCATAATCTACATTAGCTATCACCTTTCATATGAACTGCTGCCATACAAGGAGAATGAATCAATCACACCACCTGATGATGAACCGAAGCACATGCAAATGGAGAAGAACTTCTGGTGGGCAATGTAATGTAATTTCTACGCTATAAGAATAGAGAGTGAGAGAGTTAGTGTGAGTGAAACTAATTCATCAACATTTTGTTGACATAATAGAAATGACAAACAAACAAACAAGCAGAGGAAGAAGTAGTAGTAGCAGAAGAAGACATGGCAAAACACTGGAGAATCAATCGTTGCTAGTGTAGAAGTAGAGATATTCAAGGATAGTAAAGTCAAAGGATAGGATCAAGATGATAGTAGACAGTCCATCAACATGATGATAGTCTAGTTAGACTGTAGCATTGCCCCTGACAAGTGAGAGTGGACAAGAGAATTGCAGTAATGAATCTCTTGTTGTTCAAAAGGACATATAATGACAGATAGGGTATTCCATTCTACTAACTAATAGCACAACACAGCACACGCACACACAATGTTACACATACACTAGACTACTTGCTACTATTACACACACTAGATAGCTACCAGCTATGACATCTACTTAACTAGTTGTAGCGATGACAAGAAATCAAAGCTGTCCAATCACCACCACAATCATAACAACCATAACACAAATAGCATATTTTCATCTTTTCATCGACATCAATAGTGGAGAGGAGAATCAATCATTAATTATCCTTTTTCGTTACGATCTCCCACATAATGATGATGATGTGCTACTGTTATATATTGAGGAGGAGGTTTAGATGATCTCGACATCGTCAATGCAACAGAATAGAATAAAATGGTTGAACATTGTCAACCATAACGTTATAACCTAATATCAATAATACACATACAAGTATACAATAGCAATAGCACTAGTACAACATAGCAAGCGAGAGAGAATCAACTGGTCTAATAAAGAAAGAAGTGCATGCTACACAATGAATGGAATGGAATGGTATTGGACATAATTGGATAGATACAATAGGATATAAGGTTAGCAGTAATAGAGTAATAACAAACTGTGTATCGATGGGTAGTTTAATGCTAGTACTAGTACTAGTAATAGTAGTGTTAAAACTCTTCTACCACAGCCACATTATCTCTCTCCATGGAGATAGCTGGTGCTGTGGTAGTGGCAGTAGCATTAGGAGTCATACTGCTGGTATTAGCCATTGTAGTGGTAGCAGTAGTAGTGGTAGCAGCATCGAATAGAGGTTGAGGCAGGGGTAGGGGATCCTGCTGGGTAGTGGTGATGTTGTAAACACGACCTGCATGTGGTTGATGACCGTTATGTCTATAATATCCTTCCCATCCACTACATCCAACACTCACTTTCGTAGTATTGGTGCTATTACTGTGCACACCACTACTACTAATACTACCACTACTTGGCTGAGGCTTCTCTTTGATTGGTGACTTCACTCTATCCCCTTCTAGTACATCATCATTAGACACCACCATCTTCATAGTATTAGTATTGGTAGTAGTGTTGGTAGGTGTTGTTATTACGAGGTGATCATATGGATCTTCATAAGGTTTCAATGAAGAAATTAACACTTTAAAGTCACTATCTTTCTTGAAATCTTCTTCATAGATAGGTTGTAATCGATTAACAACATCTTCTTTAATTGAAGCAAACAAACTATGAGGTGCAACTGTCTCTTTTGCATCTCCACCTGCTGCTCCTGTTGTTGTTGTTGTTTTCAAACTAACACGATTAGCACTTGTTGTCGTTGCTGCTGCTGTATTGGTGTTAGTGTTAGCATTAGTGTTAGTGTCCATACCTTTCTGACCTCTCGCAGTAGACATAGCAGAGTGAATCTCACTCACAGCAGTAGATGATGATGATGATGATCGATAATCTTCTAAAATTGACACAAGCATTAAACCAACTTTATTCTTCATCCCCCATGCTGATATTCCACTACCACCATGACCATGATTATCCATATTTTGTAATGAAAAATCCATTGTTTGTGCTGATGTCACTGGTGTAGCATAAAATGATAATAAATCTTCTAATACGACAGCAATCATAATTGATAAAGGTTGTTGTATGAAAGAGGTATATAACTGTGTAATACTACTCTGACTCTCATTACTATTGTTACTACTACTATGAGGAGGAGAAGGTGTAAGATAGGTATTATATAGAAACCTTGCCATTGATTTAATATCTTCTACTAAACGATCTAATTCATCTTCAATTTGATTCATAGAAAGTTTAATACGTTGATCAAGATATCCTGGTAGATCATTACCATTAAGAAAAGATTCATGAAAGGTAATAGAAGGTGAAGTACCACCTGGTCCACCTCCTATAATACCACCAGCAGCAGATGTCCCCATCAATCTACGACGACTACTACTAATACTATCTTCATTATCATAGACTCGACGTGGTGGTGTTCTACGACTAGTTGACACCTCATTATTGTTATTATTATTGTTATTGTCATTTAATAAGAGATTCGAACTACTTTGATGTGCTATACCAAATGTTAATGATAAACGACTTGATGCTTGTGAACGAAAATAAGCACGTCTAGTAGACAATGTAGTATTCGATGGTGTCTTTGTTAATGGACCTCTTGGGCTAGTCGTCGTATTCAACGTCGTTGTTGTATAAGATGAAGTGGTAGAAACTGGTCCTGTTTCAGGTTGACAAGCTGTTACCGCATCTCTTGCTGTTAATCCATCTATGACTTTAGTCCATAAGGATAATGGTAAAGAATGAATGATATAGTATTTCAATCGTTCACAAAGATGATCATATCTACGACATGAGATGTAAAAGAGTAAATCTCGTTCATAGTCATATTGTACTGCTGGTGCTACAGCTGCTACTGCTTGGTCTGGCTGTTGTTGTTGTTTGACTATACGATAATGATGTAGGAAACCTTGTAAGGTTGTACTTCCAATTGAATTATCCAGAATATGTTGTAAGCCACTACTAGCTCCATGTAGACGAATCAGAAGATCAGAAAGAGGTTGTGGATATAAAGCAAATGTTTCCTCCAGAGATTGCATAGAGATGCAAATCATGATAGAAGGCTCTATTACACACAGACACACAGACACACAGGCACACACACACACACACACACACACACACACACACAAAGGATGTTGTCAGTGCAGGTAGTAATAGGATATATGGTAGATAGAGTTTGATAATACCTGTAGTAATAGCGCAATAACGAAAGGAAGAAGCTGGAGAACGTAACGCTTCTCTTCCCAACAACTCTCCTTGATTCAATAGCCATGTTACTGCCTTGTTACCACCATTACTACATTCAGAACTGTCTTTTATCATTCTTTTACTTCTTGTAGTTATTGAGGTGATGTCATTCATGATCTAACGATAGCAATAGAACACACAGACACACACACACGCGCGCGCACACACACATACACACACAGTGTCCACAATCCACAGCATGAGACATCGTATGTGACAACAGTATTGATGATAACCATGTGATCCACCTACCTGGACTTGACCTGCAGCAATGAAATACGCCATATTAGCAGGCTGATCTTTCTCAAAGACTATTTCTTCACTATCATATCCATGGAGACGAATTCTACCACATAGTGATCGTAATCGATTTTCATCCATATCCCTATTAAATCAACCAACACGCACACATAGACATGCACACACACACACACACACACACACACACACACACACACACACACACACACACACACACACACACACACACACACACACACACACCGTATTAGAGAATGCCATTCATTATACTATGACCCCCCAAAACCAAAGTACTATACCTGAGAAAAGGTTGTAATTCTCGTAAACGTTGTACTAAATGGAAATAATAGTTTCGACGTAGTAATCTTCTTAGAATCATTTCTCTTCGCATTATTGTAATCATTCCTTCTAAAGAGAGATAAGCTACAATACTCTTTGTCTTAGCCTAATAACAACACCCACCACCACAAGCAGTCAGTTAGTAACATGTCAAGTAGTAGTAAGAGTGAAACACAGAGGAGGAGGAGGATCAACCGATCAACTGACCTTAACAAGAGGGGAGGGATGTTGATCCTTGACAGCATTCCATCTCATGATAAAGCAATTATCTAATCCCCATAATCCATGTTGAGGTTGAAGAGTAGAAGCCTTGTTAGCACTCATGGAAGGAGCATGACCACCACCCACACTGCTGTGACAACCACCACTACTACAATCACTAGGTAGTGGCAACTCATCCACTACACCATGAATACAAAAGAAGACTGACGCTAGAGGGAGAACAGATCTACTCCCTGTTCTAAATGTAAACCATGACAAAGATGACGATGGCGATGAAGAAGAAGGTGATGACTTAACATTCTCCATGACAGAAGGTGGTGGTGTTAGCATCATAACATTTTCACCTTTTGTAGATGATGTCATAGAAGATGGTGAAGCAGAACTGTCTTGTTTAGTACCATTATACCTTTGCTGTTGTTGCTGCTGTTGTTGTTGTAGTAGCTGCTGTCTCTTCTTCTTATTGTTCTTCTTTGTTCGTAGACTATCTTGTAAAATGTCATTTGATTCAACAGCTTGTAACTTCATTACTGATAAGATTAATATCAATTGTTCTAATGATAAAGAACGAAATGCTGGTATTGATAATAACTCTTGTGTAATATTACTATTTTTAGTAAATAATCTTTCTAATTCAGGATGATTATCACGTGTTGATAAGAAATCTTCCATATCACGTCTTTCCATTGTTAAGATGACAACATTACAATCATTATTACGTATTTGATAGATAATCTTATAGTTACTAGATAAGGTAATTGTTCCTTTTGATGTTTGTATACCAGGTAATAGATAGATAATATCACCAGGTTGATATCTTGTAATAACT
>VKHL01000187.1:23828-49885 GCA_015146655.1 Ochromonas danica
GATTATGCATATTTTGGAAATTATAGGGTGCCATATCACGTATACCAATAACAATAAATTCAATTACAGCAGAACGTGATTTTGGTGTAATAGGAATTAATTCTTTACTAATAGCTTTACCATTGGTTGGGATTAATTGAACATTCATTAATAACTCTCCTTGACTATCACCTGGTACTTCAAAGAAGAATTGTCTCCATACAGGATCAGGTAATGGATCAAATGGATCACTTGATACTATCGCATCTTTCAAATTAAAAAATGTTGTACCAAGATAATCATCTGTATCTAAATTGTCTTTATCATATAAACGTATACAAACTTGTGGTGCATATGTAAAATTCATATAATCTGAAATTACCATATTATCAAAAATTAAAGTTTGATAATAGACAGGAAATAATGTTTTTTCTTTCTTATCTGATGTTTGTGTTTGTCCTAAGAAATTCACTTTAAAATAAGGATCACATAATCCATTACTATCAGCAGCTGGTAGATTACGACCTTGATAGAGATGTACACGTACTTGATAAGGTTTTGATTGTTTAGATAATTCTAATTCATTTTTCCAAACTTCTTCTGCTTTAACCGCTTCTTCTACTAAACCAAATCCTAATCGTATTAAAACATTACCAGGGAAGACATCATCAGCTAAAGCATCAATTGATTTATCTTCTTGTAATAATACCCATCCAACAGGTTGATCAAATCCGATTAATGTATTTAATTCTTTATTGATAATAGGTGATAATCGTTTATAACAGATAGGTTTACCATCTTCACGTACAAGATAGATAAAGATATCAGGTAATTGTGTTACATCTTTTGGATAAATTAACTTGCTAGATTTAATAAATTCATTCCAACGACAAACACCAGTTTCCCATTTAGCTGCTTTAGTACTAATATCATTAATACCAATACTAATACGAACACGTAAAGGTTGACCAATAAGACCAAAATGTGGTAATTCAGCACCAGATAAGACTAATGCTTGTAAGACATAACCACAACTAGGAGGTTCTAATGACTTAGTAAAAGGAGGTAATTTACGACGAAATGGTGCAATTTCTTTTTTCGCATATTTTGGTGGTCTTTTATCTTCTAATCGTACTTGTATTAATAGTCTACCTTTAAAAGATGGTGCACGATCTGGTGTATTATTATAATAATCTCTCCAATCTATATCAGCACCTAATGTCTGTTTAGCTTTCTTGGCAATAATTACTGCGCCTTTTTTAATATTTGCTAATAACTTCTCTGTCTTAAATTCATGTGCACCATAGATATTATACCATTGAATATCTAAAGTCTGTAAGTTAGCACCTTTAACACGATTTAATCGTTCAATAATATTTCCAATTAATTCATTTTTCTCAGGGTCATGATCCCAAACACTCATTTTAATCACTTGTGTCATAGTTGGCATAGAGATAGGATACCATAATTCAGATAAGAAGAATGGATTCATCATAGCACGGCTTTCTCCTGATGTTGTCACTGTCTTAGTACGTAATGGTTTGCCACCAGCAAAGGATAACTTCATGAAAGCATCTGTACCAGCTTTCTTCACGACAGCAAAACCTGCACCAACTTTACCATCCATGATAGGTAAACCTTCGGCTTTGAAGACACGCACTACAAGAAACTTCCATTCTACCCAAGACAAGCAGCATGTTATTATTTAGACAGAGAGAGAGAGAGAAGAGAGGGAGACTAACCTTTGATGATAGTGGGAGGAGTCATAATGAGAGAGCCAATATCAGAACCTGCTGCAGTCTCACGAGCAATTTCTTTAGCACGTTCAGCATCTTCATCATGTACTTTCACTTTTTCACCAGGACCAATAATCTATTTAATAGACACACACACAGAGGGTTAACACGTTGTAACACACACACATATGTCAAATGTGTATATAGTATTACCTGGATGGAGATCTTTAAATATCCTTGAACACCAACATCTCCAGGGTCTTCATCATCCATTAATGGTACCCATTGTCTATACATTTCATGATCTTTATTCATAGTATAGATTGTACTAGCATCGGTAGCAAAAGCACCAATCATTGTGCCTTTACTAGACAGAATGTTACTATCATAACATGCCAGACGGATGATACCCTGTTCGAAGATCTCCTTGTCTACATCTTTTAAGTTGAAGATGAAGAGCTCATCATAGACACAGGATGTCACCTAACCACATACACACACACCATATTAGTTAGCACAGTCATAACCACACTGTCATTATCATCACTTACATTCTTGATCACTTGGGTATTACGCTTTTGATTAAAGCATTCCACAAAGACAATAGGATCAGAAGTTCCATTATAATTCTCTGCTTTTAACTCTCTTGCTTCAATAACATGCACTTGTACTTGATAGTCACTACAATCACATCACATCCACCACACACAGACATCATCGTTACCATCATAACACAGGGTATAGTATTCGCATGATGACAGATGGCTTCAATACATACCCAGCTTTAATTTCAATACTTTCTAATTCTTTCTTCTTCTCTTCTTGTTTCTTAGCTTCTTCTTCTTTCTCTTCAGCAGTTTGTTCACGTTTTTGTTCACCTTCTTTTTCTTCATTATCCATCTCCTAATAACAACCCAACACACACATACACCAAGCACATACAACAGATGACATCAAGTCAAGTGAGTGATCTGTGTTATATGTAGTTATGATGGTGATGGTGAGGTAACTTACCGATGGATCAATTTCATCATCTGATCCTTCTGTAATGCCTAAGAAGTTAGTAGCCGTATGAGCAACATTCTTTACACGATTGATGATCTTTGCGTCATTCTTCTTTTGAATCTCCAAAGCTTCCTATAAACACAAAGAGAGATAGAAGATGACCTATTGTACCTGGTAGCACTACTAATCAGTGTGATATACTATACTGTACTATACCTACCTGCTCAATAGCAATCGAATATTTCCAACAGATCATTAACTCAACTTCACCACGATCTGTTCCATCATCTTCATATTGCTTATTCAATAGTTTATACCATTGTTTCACAGGCTTCTTGTCAACAAAGCTATCTAAAGGGATAGCTAATTGACCGAGGAAATGGTTCTGAATGGCTTCTTTGTCTTCTACAACGACTCGAATTGATGCTTGAGGATCAGAGAAAGGTGCCCAAGTGAACTTCTCATTCCAGAATGGTGTTAATGTTTTCTCTTTGAAAGAAGTTTGGAAAGTACGATGACCATCCAACTTTAACACAACCAAAGGATCAGAAGATGGTCCACCTCCTGTTAGAAATAGATGACACACAAACACACACCATGGACCATCAGTCAGTCAGATAGCAATAGCAATAGACTAGTAGTAGTAGTGGTAGTGCAGTGTTAATGGTGAACACTAACCTGTCAAGAAGTTACGATTCTTGGCCACAAGTTTTCTAGCTTGGATAACAGTGACGGATAATTCGTTGGGAAATCTCTCTTCAGCTGCTTCCATATTTTCAGCAGCATTGGGATCTTTCTCTCCTTCACTATCCAGACCAGTACCTTCTTCAATATCCAAATAGGTTGGTGGAGAGTTAAACTTGAGACGTAAATGAATCTAATATAGTAGTAGAAAGATGAATACGTGTGTTATTACCATCACTATTATCATCATGTAACAAAGAGGTAGAAGGTTAGGTTACCTCTCCAGAGACAGTCTTCATACGACCCACAACTCGTAATGGGAACCACTCATCTAGAGTCTGCTCACCCATTCGATCCACACTATCCAAGGGGATGTTCACCATACCCAAGGGAGTCTCACTGACAGAGTATGGTGCCTTATGATATACCGTCACATTCAATGATGGTAGATCTTCTGTGACATCCATATTATAGAATTGACCTATCATCATCACCATAGAAATATACATATTGCCGCCGTTAAACCCGTTGAAAAAACAAAACCAAAAAACGAAAAACCAGCACTTACCAATTTCAAACTTCTCTTGAAACATTGGAGTAAGAGTACCAGGTTTAGGTTTAGTACGGAAGGTCTCATTCTTATTCTCTCTTCCAGCAATATCTAATAGAGTAAGTTGAACAAAAGGATCGGAGGTGCCATTCTTCGACGAGGCGATGAGACCTTTAGCATCGACTACCTCCACTAAGAGTAATCTTCTTTTGACATGAACACTCGTCGAGGCAGGTCGTTTACCACTTTGTCCAAAGTTAAACATTTTATTTAATTAATAATTTTTTTTGAAATTAATTAAAATAATAATAAAATATAATATTAAATTGATTTGATTTATTGATCTATTGATCGTTTTTTCTGTTTTGATTTTATTTTTTCAGTGAGACAGATAGACTATATCACTATATCACTCACTGTATTATTCTAACTCTCTTCGTTGTATGAGAAGATCTTAATGAATGAATGATAACAACAATTCAAATAGAATGAATGACTTTCACACTTCCTTCTATATCAGGTTATAAGAAGGAATAGAATGGTCAAGAGTAGAGTGAGCTTAGTTAGATACTGTAGTAGAAAAGGAATGGATTTTCTTTCCTTCTCGGATCTATTTTGTTTCACACTTGTTTGACAAGAAAAGATCGGATTGGATCGCTCTGCTCACACCCGCTGACAGCCAGACAGAGAGACAGACAGAGACAGACAGAGACAAGCCTTTTAACTTCACTTCCCCTTTAACTTCCCCTTTAACTTGTCAGGAGAAACAGGTTTTTGCAGAGAAACAGATTTAACTTAAGATGGTTAATATTGGAATTGAGCGATAGTTAACTTAGAGGTTAGTTAACTTAAGAAGAATATTATTAACTTAAGAGGTCGAAACGTCCCGTGAGATGATGAAAATCTGCCAAAATAAAAAATAAAATCAAAACAAAACGAAAATCTGTTTTAGAATCAAATATGCATTCGATAGTAGTTGTCTTACTAGTCTTCTTAGCCTTTACAATAGGGTTAAATCTTGGTCTTCATGGTATGATCTTTATTACCTGGTCTACCCCTTCTGACACAACCACAACAACAACAACAACAACAGACCCTACAGGAGGTACAGGGGGAGGTGGTGGAGGAGGTGGAGGAGGAGGAGGTCAGAGTACAAGTGCAGGTATAGAGACTTCTGAGTCAGACCGAGCTAGGTCTAGTAGAGGTGGTGCTAGAGAGACTTCATGGAGAGGTAGCAGCAGTGTGAGCACAACCTCACCACCTGCTACCACTACTAGTAGTAAAGGTAGTAGACCTCATACCTCTCATAAAGTGGCAGCAGTGTCACCTCCAGTCCAACGACAACACACTACCTCTACTACCACTACCTCTACCACTACCTCTGGTACTACTACTACCTCTGCTGCTAACCCTCAACAGCTACAAGCCTTCTATAAGAGAAAACATAACAAAACCTGGCAGACAGTACAAGAACGAATGAATCAACTCTCTTCTTCTCTTCTACCAGACTACCAACACAAACAACAACTGCTACCACTACTCGATATAGTGGGTAGAGGTAGTGGTAGTGGTGGTAGTAACAATCCTTATCAACACACTCCTGTTCTACTATTAGCAGCCAATCGACCTGAACTACTTGATCAAACTATTCAATCGTTATTAAAGGTAGAAGATGTAACCAAAGAGATGATTCTAGTAGTACAAGATGGTACTATGAGAGAGGTAGTTGATGTCATTCATCGTCATCATCTCACTGGAATACAAAACACACATCAACATCTACGTGCACATAGTGATGGTGGTGGACGTATAGCACAACATTACAAATATGCGTTAACAACTGCTTTTCAACATTTCCCTCAAGCACAAGCGATGATTATTGTTGAAGATGATTTGTTATTTGCACCTGATTTCTATCGTTATCTGACTACCGTTGCTACACTCTTAACAAGTGATGACACTAACACCTTTGTAGTCTCTGCTTGGAATGATAATGGATTTAAAGGACATGTTCATGATCCTTATCGATTGATGAGAACTGATTATTTCCCTGGATTAGGATGGTTATTACCAAGAAAGTTATTTATGGAGGTAAGGATAGACTAGACTATCACTATGATGAGAGGGGATGGAATGTGTGCTAACGTGTGTGTGTGTGTGTGTGTGTGTGTGTGTGTGTGTGTGTGTGTGTGTGTGTGTGTGTGTGTGTGTGTGTGTGTGTGCGTGTGTGTGTGTGTGTGTGTGTGTGTGTACAGGAGCTTCGAGATCGATGGCCAATGGAGCATTGGGATCATTGGATGCGTTCCCCAGAAGTTCATAAAGGCAGAGAAGTCATCTATCCACAAGTACCTCGTACTTATCACAATGGAGTAAAAGGAACCTTTATGACAGAATCTACACATAACCTGTATTTCAAAGATATCGCAGTTCAACAAGATCCATCCATTACTTGGCAATTACAACAATCTCCTTCTAGTAGTGGTAGTAGTAGTGGTAGTAGTCAAGGAGATGTTATTATCAATGAGTTGATATTAGGTCAGAGTGAATTCTATGAAAAGAGAATAGAGAAGTTACTTCATGAATGTAAACATGTCCATTCTATTCAAGAAATGCTCTCTTATACAGGTTTGCTCTCTTATTATCTTCTTTCCATACAGACAGAAGACTGACTGATTGACTGACAAACTCTCTACCTGTGCTTTGTGTGTGTGTGTGTGTGTGTGTGTGTGTGTACTTTGTGCGTGCGTGCGTACTGTGTGTGTGCGTGTGTGTTTGCGTGCGTGCTGTGTCTGTGTGTGCTTTGTGTGTGTGCGTTATGTGGTATTTAGGAGAGATTCTGTGTGTCTGGATTAATGTTAATCCTACACCAGATCCTCCTCAACCATTTGGTCCAATCTCTACCTTCTTCCATCTCTGGCATGAACATCGTCGTGCTAATCATAAAGGCTTACATGAATTCTATTTCTATGAGAATTACATCTTATTAATCAATCTCTATGGTGGGAGAGATGCTGCTAGTAGTCGTTATCGACAATTCAAACCTGATTCTATCCCAATGATATCCTTTACAAGTCAAGATCATAAAGTATTAGATGATTTTCATCATAAACGAATTAAACAACATGTTGTTAAAGCAGATGAAGTTAATCAAAGTTGTGATGAGGTAAGAAGAACTAGACCTAGACTATAGTACTAGTATCTAATTACATCTTGTTAGTCAACAATATTCAGAACTATCTGATGTCATACTTGTATACTCACCACCCTACACTATATTACACTATATTACACTATAATACTCTATACTACCCTACCCTATGCTGTACTATATTAACCTACACTATATTACACTTCCCCTGCACTACACTACCCTGTACTATACTACACTATACTACATTACACTACACTATACTATACTTCCCCTACACTACCCTATACTACACTACACTATTTATACTACATTACACTACCCCTACACTATACTAACCTACACTATGTTACACTACACTACCTTACATTAGGTTTGTGCACTAAGAGGACAGCGATGTAATGAAAATGAATTATCTTTCATTAACAATTGTCAAGTACTGTCAACTTATTTCAATTGTAATGAGAAATGTACACCTTCTATGGGAGCTGAACAACCTGCAGCTATTCCAAATAGTCGTCAACCAGCAGCAGCAGGAGAAAGAGGAAGAAGTCATCAGCAGGATGAATGTCTTTATAATGCTTATCCTCAACAAATGGCAAGTATTTGCTCTGCCAAGCATAAGCAGACTATACGATTGTGTGTTTGTATATAAGCAATAACAATCACAATGATGATGATCATGATGATGATGTTATAGTAGTACAGGTAGTAGTTGGTATGATGATACAGTATTGTACATCATACTACTAGTACTAGCACTACTCTAGTCTAGTCTAGTCTACAGTATATATATATATGATGTGTATGTGGTGAGGATTGACACTGTAAAGTTAGTTAGTTAGTGTAGTTAAGTAGTCTTTACTATTAATGATGATTAATAATATGCTTCAATAAGATGTAATATTAAACCATCCTAACTACACTGACTGACTGACTCTGTTGTAATAAGAATTACTAGTAGCCTACAGCTACAGTAACTATATTCATTCCTCATCCACCGCCATTCAGACATTACACCTTTGCTATACTACTACAACACTACTAGACAACAACAACAAGTGTGTTGTCGTCATAGGTCTATTTAGATATGGAAGATGATCTTTAATTCATCATAAGCAATCAATAAACAAGCTGCTGATATGCTACGTATGATATTAACAGATAGACCTGAAAAGAAACCTTTTACACCTTCTTCTTTCAGCATAACTGACACACAATGCCAACTATTACGATATCTACGATTATTTCCATTATTACTACTAGCAGTCTATTACAACAATCAATCCATCCATCATAGTCAGTTAGTTACGTACAGTACAGTATATACGGTAGTAGTCATCAGTCTTACATGATGTTGGTTCTGTACCATCATACGTCTTCGTACAGTATCCAATGGATAGCAAGTTACACCAACAAAGAGACTGGCAATCTGAACAACAACAACAACAACAACAACAACAACAACAACAACAACAACAACAACAACAACAACAACAACAACAACAACAAGATGTCAGACTCATAGAGATCATTACGAGCTAGTAGCACGTAGCATTGACTCTAACCTGTGCAGCAAGATAGCGTGCTATTAAGGAGTTCTTATAATCATTACTAGTTGCTAACATTTCCTTCATTGTATCATATCCACCAAAATGAAGTCCACGATAGATAATAGCACCAACAATAGAAATAGGAGCACCAGCATAGACACCACGTATCCCTTGTTGTTGATAAGTAGAGAGGAGACAGTGAAAGGTACCACGATATTGTCGAATATGAGGTCCTCCACTCATTTCTGCTGCAGTTGTTTTGACACTTCGCTCTACACCACTATCTGCTGCTAACCTATCATATAGCCATACACCTATTAGCATTAGCAATACTACACACACTAGACACACACACAGACACACACACACAGCACGTACTTGGTACGTGCAACATCAAATGGATGGCAAAGGAACAGTGAGAATCCTCCTGCTAATCCACCAGCTACAATATTGTTAATCATCTTTCTCTGCAAATGAAACTAAAAACAAAACAATCACACATCCATAGACAACAGACAATTAGTAATCAAATCATAAACAACCTCTAAAACAACTACCACTTCACTACCACTACCACTACTACTACTGCTACTACTACTACTACTACTACTACTACTACTACTACTACTACTACTACTACTACCACTACTACTACTACTACACACCAACCCAACCCCACTACCTCTTACTGCCACTAGCTCTACTACTAATAACACCACTACCACGTCTACCTCTATTACCACTACTTCTACTAAAACTACCTCTACCACCACTACCTCTAACTACAGTAGTCTACACACACACACACACACACACTGTACCTTTGTTTCTAATTCAGGTGGAAGATAAGGTGTAAACCATCTCTTATATTGATCTTTAAAAGCAAAGTTAAACGCTTGATTAGGGAAATAACGATAAATGGAAGCCATATTTCCTCTCCAAAAAGCACGTATTCCTTCCTCTGTATGAATTCTCCGCACACAGTCTAATGGAGTGAGATAAGGTCGTGCTAAGAGGAGAGGATTTAATTTTTGTGTTTGCATGAGTAATTTAACACGTTCTAATGGTGCTGCTATTGTTTTAGCAACAGCACCTGATAGACCACCAGCAAGGAAATCTGTTAGAAAATATGAAATAGAAGATGACGATGATGATGATGAAGTAGAAGAAGAAGATGATGATGAATCAATAGGAGGAATGGACATGATGATGATGATGATGATGATGATAATGGGGAGGATGAAGGAAAGAGTCTGGCTTCAATAATATTAATAGTTGTGATAATAGTAATTATAGTGCACCACTTGTTGATGATGATGAAGAACAACAACAAGACCTGTCTTGCCTTTCCTCTTAAGTTAACAATCTCCTTAAGTTAATCGCCTTCTTAAGTTAAGGGCGGAGAGGTTTGTCTTGCTGTTTAGACAGCAGTGAATGAAAAGGGTATGTGTTTGTCTCAGAAGAGCATGCTACAGTAGTCGCATTCTAGACTGGTATAGTGTATAGAATCTATATCTATGTCTATTGCTGAAGAGAATGATTACACTGTACTCTTATTTTAAACAAGAGAGATGACTTGTAACCTACTGTACACTATATTATCCATCCTATTATCCAACAGATAGTCATTGGTCATTGGTCACAGTCTATCTGAGAGTTAGGTTACAGTAGTTGTTAAAACATAGAGTACGCCTATCGTTAACTCACAACTTCAGCACATTTCTCTCGCACTAAGCAGCAGTAAATAGCCCAACAATTACGATCCGTTTGATTAATGTAGATCAACCAACAATCTCAATCATTGATCGAGAAGCATTAGTCAACCTTGATAACACACATATCATCACAACACTACTTTGTTACTATCGACTTCAACACCTCCTATAAACACAAACACAAACACCACCACATCAAACAAAAGCAACACATACTCAACGATAACGATAATAATCTGTGATATCGTATATGTTAAGCAGGGACTAAACCACACAGGCACACAACTCTCCGAATAGTAAGCAGGAGACATCAAGAGCGATCCACCCACACCCACACAACAACACCAACAACAACATATTACAGTAACATACAATAGGTATAGATCCTAATTGTACCAACTGACAACAATCAATCTTCACTTTCAACAAATAGACTCATAAAATAAAGGGAAATAAGCCAGGTGATAAAACCAAATTAAACGAATAAATAGCAATTATCATTCGCCTCATCATTCTCTTCTTCCTCTTCCCACAGTAAACTAATTGCTCCAAGAATAGAAATGATAGAACCAACTAATGAGAAGCTATCCAACTCCTTACTCATGAGAATAGACTTCAAACCATCGACATGAATCGAT
This sequence comes from Ochromonas danica, assembly GCA_015146655.1. NCBI lineage: Eukaryota > Chrysophyceae > Chromulinales > Chromulinaceae > Ochromonas > Ochromonas danica. Next base: position 34,837 of record VKHL01000187.1, read on the forward strand.
GCTAATGTTGTGGTTACAGTCTGCTCAATCGAGTTGTTGTGCTTGAGAACCAACACTGTCAGCCCTCCAATGCCAGCTTGAATAAAGGACAACAACCAAGACTTCCACCCGAAACTATCGAACAGAGGAGTTTGAAGATCAGTACCTATCAGGATAATGATCCACGCCATACAGGTGGTATAAAACGATAGCTGAAACAGACAATCCCACAGGCCAAACTCTTCACACTTGACCAATTCCTCACAATTCACTGTGCTATAACAGCCCAGAGAGATTGTCAGCAACGCCGCAGTAACACCTGCTAATGGAGAAAATAAAGACATTTCATTCTCACTCCAGTGGCTCAGGTTGACAGAGACCGCCACTAACATGCACCCCGACACAATTTCCAGCATGGCCAAGTATTGTGCTCTGTTCAATCTGATTCGAGCAGGTAAGAAGCAACTTGACCAGAACATCATGAGGAAAGGCTTCAGCTGTAAGACTACAGCAAATGTGAGAGAAGAATAGGTAATAGACATGGTCAGAGACTCCATTAACAATAACTGCGTGCAATTGACAGCGGAAATGATGAAAGCTTCCTGCGCATATCCCATCAACCATATCAATCGTCTCCAACCCATCATTTGAGGAACATCATGTGTCTTGTCTATTATAACCATGAAAGCAGAAAGGACCAACTGAATCAAAGCTGCCACACAAGCTACTTCCATTGTGATATGACCTCGCTAGACACAACACACAGTAAGAAGAGAGAGAAGGTCAGTCAGGATCAGATCACTCACAGAATAATAACAATAGCAAGCATACCTTATAATAGATGTTCATACAGACTTGTATCACTGTGAACAACCACAACAGAGTCAAGAGAGAGACACGACTCTTCCATGATAGAGAAAGCGAGGATGATGATGGTGATGATGATCCAGATGATGAGAATGGGGACAAGGATGAGGATGAAAGCATAGTAATTACAAGAAGAAGAAGATCAGAACCCGGTGAGTCTAATTGTGTTCTTCTTTCGTGTGGCAATCAATCAATCAATTGGGCTATGAGACAGTCTCTCGCCCCGCTGGGATTATTATTTTGCGTGGATTCAGGGAAGTTAAAGCCATAGAGTTCCGGTGTTGTGAACTGCCGCCTTCAACAACACACAACAACCAGATTTTGTTGCGAAAACAACAAGTTTTTGGACAAATCTGGTGCTCATCACCATTGCTTTGACTGGACGGACTCACGGAACTGTACACAACACAACTACAGTAACTGCACAGAGGATTGCTTCTTTTGTTTCTTGTAATTCTGGAGATGAAGTGTATCTGGTCCACTGCTATGTCGGAAAGCACGTCTTCTCAGGAATACCCAGGCATTTGCGGTTAGGAAGTTTATGCCAAGGAGTTGCAGAGCAGTTTATTTGTTGGGGATGACAAGCACTATAGAATTATAGGTATCCTGTAAACAAACTTCACACCAATGACCAAGAGAAACGAAAACATTATTTTACACCACACTAGACTCGTCTGTAGTTTCTCAACATGGAATTCCATGGAAATGGTAGGGTTACCGCCCCCACCTTTCAGATAGCATCATGCATGCTTATCAGACACAAATGGATCAAATAGAATAGTTAACCCAAACCTAAACTATTCTCATGCTCTTGTTCATATTCTTCGCATTCGTATTAGTAAAGGAGGAAAGTGGTTGATTGTTTGGGTAGTGGTAGGAATTCTATGGACACTGATTATGACAGTATGAGAGGAGGACCAGGAAAAGCTACTTGTGAATGCTAACTATAATGTAGAGCTATTGGTGTTGGTGTTGGTAGTGAATAGTTTGGAGTTAATCTGATCGAGGATTAGACATGAAAGGTGTAGCAACATAATAGAGTAGACTCCAGCAGGGGGTGGTGGCACTGTAGTGCACAGTTGCTCTTTCTGTACTCTACTATACTGTAGCAGATACTTGAACTGTTGACTCCTCCCTCCCTATATCACCTGCTGTACCAGACTTAAAGGATAGAAAAAGAAAACCTTCTCTTTGCTAGAGCTTGACAAGGACAAGAACATTCTCCTAGTCTATGAAGAGAGAAGGCTTACCACCATCATCATCATCATCACCTACTACTTCAACTTCAACCTTCATCTTCATCTTGGCTAGGAGGACTAAGCCTTCCCTTCGCTTGGCATTGATCTCAGTTTGCTCATTAGCAAAGCACAAACATGCTATCGCTTTCACTCCTTCCTCTTCTTCTTTCCCATATTCAACCAGGGGAAGGATAAGATGCTCTAGGATCTCAAGCTCTGCTGGGAGACCTCCTACCCGCTCTTTCGTGAAGACAAAGTCAGGGTCGTCAATTGGCAGCATGGCGTTAACTTCTCTTCGAAGGAAAGTCTGGAAATGAAAGCGTGCCATCATCATGGATCGGATCTCTTCTTGAAGTTCCGATGAATCTCTTCTCTTGGTAATGAAGCCAATATAACTTCTCATGTTGATCAGAGATGTTCCCTTCCCTTCCACATCCATACCATTAGGATTGAAAACAAATAAAATCAAACTTTCTACATGACACTTCCACACATCATAATGTAAGCTAGTGACTCCCCATTCATCAACACTACAGTTATCCACATACACCTTAATTAATTTTCTCAATCTCACTCTATTATACTACGTCAATTATAGTCCAGATCAAAAGGAGATGTTCCCTTCTCTTTCAAGACAGACCAAAACCCAGAACAACGAAACACCGAAACACCGAACGTCCAGAACTACGAAAGTGCGGAAGTGGTGTGAGGTGTGTGTTTCTCTCAGTCAACAGTCTGGCAGTCTGACAGTCTGGCAGTCTGGCAGTCCCAATCAAATTCCATCTCATCTCATCTCTCACAACAGAAAGACAGAAGAACATCGTCACCATGCTACTAGGACTACTGAATGATTTTATAGAAGAACTACAAGCTGAGCTCAGACTTGTAATTTATCTCATCTCCCTCGTGCTAAAATTATTTTATAATATATTTTACTATTTGGTGGAGTTGACGGAAAAGATCCTGTCGAGCTTGAAGAAGCCAGATGCAGAGGAAGAAAATAGAAAAGCTGAAGAAGAGAGAAGGACAAACGAAGCCCAGGCACAAGTTCGTAGTCCACTCTCCGAAATACAAGAAAGCTCATTTGATTTATGTCTCAAGGAACGCTCCACTGAATGGCAGCGAATGATTGAATCAGAAGACTTGACTATATTAACAACACTTGAAGCTTCCCATACAATTTATAGATTCCCTGCATCACTACTCAATGAGCCCTTTACGATGAATCTAGATGGTGAACAAATCAAGGTAAAGAGCTGATTATAGCCTGTTGGTTGATATAGCGTGTAGAAGGTGGTGTCAGGGAGCCTGCCAGAACAGTGTACTCCCGCGAACTACGCCTGTTAGCTAGGGTGATGCTTGCTATTGTTGTTGTTATGATGTAGACGGGAGGGATGTCTGTGGATACCTCAACCACGTTGCTGTGCATTCTAATAGGGATGGTATGATGCTGTGAATGTCTACTAATGGTCTGCAGGGTAGGACAGCGCTACATGTGGCAGCTACAAGGGGTAGCGTTGAGATGGCAAGGTTGTTGTTACTTCATCCAGCAATCGATGTCCATGCTGAGGACAGGATGGTGAGCTTGCGAACATTTAAAATAACTACTATTGATGATATCTGAATCAATCATGATATGTAGCATGTGGTAGTGTAGGTAGAATGCAGATGAATATGTTAGTATGAATATATATCTAATAGTTAGTGTCATGATGGTTTATATGTAATAGGTTAGTATATGTGTTAGTATAATTAGCATATGTGAGATATGTGAGTACGAACAGATATAGAATGATTACAATGTGATTATGGTTATAGCTAATCTTTGCGAATGTATTCGACTAGGATGGAAGTATGCCCTTGCATTTGGCATGCTGGAAGGGTCATCTTGAAGTTGTTAGGTTGTTATTAAGTGATCAACGCGTTGATGTGAACATGACTGATTTTGTAAGTGTTGCTATACTTTCGCTAACTTAGTAGTAATCTTGTGCTGTATAGTATGTCGTAATAACGATATGTAGCACGTTACAAGTTAGTGTTAGTGTAGGTAGAAAGCAGATGAATATGTTGATGTATAGTATATGTTACTATGAGTATATATCTAATAATAGTATGATATAGGTTAGTGTAGATGTTTAGTATAACGTAGATGAAGGTGTTGTTATCATTATTAGCATATGTTAGTATGAGCAGATATAGAATGATTACAATGTCATTATTATAACTATGGTAGCTAATCTATTTGACTGTGTTGTTTGACTAGGATGAACGTACACCCTTGCATGCTGCATGCAGTATGGGTCATGTTGAAGTTGTTAGGCTCTTATTACAGGACCAGCGCGTTGATGTAAACATGGCTGTTTATGTAAGTGTGGCTATCCTTTTTTCTACCTTATATGGTAGTATTCTTGTACTGTGTAGTACTGTATCTAATTATATGTAGCTTGTTACAAGTTAGTTGTAGTGTAGGTAGAAAGAAGATGAATATGTTGATGTATAGTATATGTTATAATAGATATCTAATAGTTAGTCTGTAATTATGGTTTGTATGATATAGTTTAGTGTAGGTGTTAGTATAAAGTAGGTGAAGGTGTTAGTATTATTAGCATGATTACAATGTGATTATTATTGTGATAGCTAATCTATGTGACTGTGTTGTGTTACTAGTATGGATGGACACCCTTGTATGCTGCATGCGTTAATGGACATCTTGAAGTTGTTAGGTTGCTATTACAGGATCCAAGGGTGAATGTGAATGTGGCTGATGGTGTAAGTGTTGCTATCTTTTCTTCAACCTTACATGATTGGAGTCTTGTACTCTCAGCATATCGTAATAATGATATGTAGTACGTTACAAGTTAGTGTTAGTGTAGGTAGAAAGCAGATGAATATGTTAATGTATAGTATCTGTTAGTATGAGTATATATCTAATAGTTGGTCTGTGGTGATGGTGTGTATGTTATAGGTTAGTGTAAGTATTAGTATAAAGTAGGTGAAGGTGTTAGTATTATTATTATTAGCGTATGTTAGTATAACCAGCTATGGAATGATTACAATGTGATTGTTATAGTAATAGCTAATCTATGTGACTGTTTGTCTAGATTGGATGGATGCCCTTGCTTGCTGTGTGCTGCAAGGGTCATCTTGAAGTTGCTAGGTTGTTATTACAGGATTCAAGGGTGGATGTGAACACGAGAAACAATGTAAGTATGGCTGTCAATAGAATCTGTTAATAATCTTGAGTATGGTTATTCTTATTTCCTCCTTACAAGGTAGTAGTCTTGTGTTGTAAAGCATGTCTGTATATTACTGTGCATCTGCTAGTATGAGTATCTTCTATCTAATAGTTAGTCTGTCATGATGGTGATGATGTATGTTATAGGTTAGGGTAGGTGTTAGTATAAAGTAGGTGAAGGTGTTAGTATTAGCATATGTTAGTATGAGCAGCTATAGAATGCCGGAATGCTTACAATGTCCCTGTGGTTATACAGTAGCTAATCTATGTGACTGTCTTGTTTTACTAGATTGGATATACGCCCTTGTATGGTGCATGCGATAATGGACATGTTGAAGTTGTTAGGTTGCTATTACAGGATCAACGTGTTGATGTGAATATGGCTGATAATGTAAGTTTGACCAAGTGTAGTAGTGTCAGCTTATATGGTAGTTGTCTAGCATGGTATAGTCTATCAGAGTTATGATGTGTTGTATGTTAGAAGATGATGTTATTGTAGTAGGTACATGTATTATAAAGTCGGTGAAGGTGTTATTGAATATGAGTATCTGTAAAATAGTATTATTGTCATTATTATGATTGCTATTTGATACTAATATTGAGTCTTGTATATGATAGCAGAGTATTGATGTGTTAGTAATATCTCATCAGTGTTTCTTTCTATCATGTGTTTGTCAAAAGATGTATCATATGGATTATTTTTATGAAATGAAATCCGTTACCTTTCTTGAGTATGGTTATCCTTTTCTTCCAACTTAGATAGTAGTAATCTTGTCTCCCAATAGCGATATGTAGTATGTTGTAAGTTAGTGTTAGTGTAGGTAGAAAACAGATGATGTATAGTATATACTAGTATGAGTATATATCTAATAGTTAGTCTGTCATGATGGTGTATATGTTATAGGTTAGTGTAGGTGTTAGTATTAGCATATGTTAGTATGAGTAGATATCGAATGATTACAATGTCAATGTCATTATTATAGTGATAGCTAATCTATGTGATTGTGTTGTTTAACTAGAATGGATGTACACCCTTGTATGCTGCATGCTGGAAGGGTCATGTTGAAGTTGTTAGTTTGCTATTACGGGACCAGCGAGTTGATGTGAATATGGTTAATAATGTAAGCGTTGCTATTCTCTCTTCCACCTTACATAGTAGTATTTTTGTGCTCACAATAATGATATGTAGTATGTTGTAAGTTAGTGTCAGTGTAGGTAGAAAACAGATGAATATGTTAATGTATAGTATATGTTACTGTGAGTATATTCTTGTAGTATATAATAGTTAGTCTGTTATGATGTTTAGTATGTTATAGGTTAGTATAGGTGTTAGTATAAAGCAGGTGAAGGTGTTAGCATTATTAGCATATGTTAGTATGAGCAGCTATGGAATGATAATGATTACAATGTGATTGTTATTGTGATAGCTAATCTATGTGACTGTTTGTCTAGATTGGATGGATGCCCTTGTATGGTGCATGCTTTATTGGTCAACATCACGTAGTTGAAGTTCTGTTACAGGATCCAAGGGTGGAGGTGAACACGAGAAACAATGTAAGTATGGCTGTCAATAGTATCTGTTAATAATCTTGAGTGTGGTTATTCTTTCTTCGTCCTTACATGGTAGTAGTCTTGTGCTGTAAAGTATGTCTGTATATCACTGTGCATCTGTTAGTATGAGTGAATATCTAATAGTTAGTCTGTGATTATGGTGATGATGTATGTTATAGGTTAGTATAGGTGTTATTATAAAGTAGGTGAAGGTGTTAGTATTAGCATATGTTAGTATGAGTAGATATAGAATGATTACAATGTCATTGTTATGCGATTGACTAGATTGGACGTACGCCCTTGTTTGGTGCATGCTATAAGGGTAAGGTTGAAGTGGTTAGCTTCTTATTACAGGATCGGCGCGTTAATGTGAATATGGCTGATAATGTAAGGTCCATGTGTAGTAGTGTCAGCTTATGTGGTAGTTGTCAATCATGGTGTAGAGTAATGGTGTGTTGTATGTTAGATGTTAGAAGATGTTGTTGGTGTGGTAGGTATTATAAAGGTGTTGTTGAGTATTTCCATCATGTGTTTGTCACAAGATGTATGAAATGTATTACTACAGTATGTGTTATGGTGGTGTGTATGAGAGGTTAGCAATAGGGTGTAGAGTATGATTAGAGTGAGTGACATGATGTGTGGTTATTATTGGAGTACAGTAGAGATGGTACTAGTCTACTGCTATATGTTATATGTTAGTTGTCTAGGTTATATGTTAGTAGTAAGATGGTAGTGGCAGTGGTAGTTATAATGTTGACAGAGTGTGTTGTTGTTATTGACTCTAACGTTGTCATACTCTCTGTGTTATGTTATCTTGTATCTTGTGGTTATTGTTGGGTTAGGATGGAAGGACTGCTCTCGATGTTGCTAAGACAGAAGACATTAAAGCACTTCTGAGGGACCATGGAGCAAGAGAGGGAAGAAGAGGTTGATTACTACTACTGTAGTACAAGGCATTGATAAACTGTGATAATCAACGAGATAATAATGACATTGATGACAATAATGATAATGATATTTGCAAGTAGCCAGTATTTTGATCTCCTAACATACAAGTAACACTACAGAGTGTAAGCAATCACTGCTGCTAGACTACTTCAATTCCTATGACTTCTTTACCAGTCAGCACATAACACTGGGATGTACTTTGAAGTGGAAGGTCACGGAAGTCAAAAGAAGTGCCATTAGATTAGATTAGCTCATTGGATGATGATAGTCGATGAGCCTGCTCGATGATCTTCTTCACGTGATAGTTGACCAAGTCCACGCTTTGCACTGCTAAGAACAGCAGCTAAACAACCTCTTCATCTTCCTTCTCACTCAAGCAAAGTTAATCCTCACCTCACAACTTCACAAGACAAGGTCAGAAACGCGCTTTTGTCATCTTAATACCCCTTTAACTTTACAGAAACGCGTCCGAAACTCCGAAAAACGAAAAAAGTATAACAGACTATGCAGCCTGTATTAATGTTGTGATTAGATTAGCAAACAACCTTATTTTGAAAGAAAGTAGCGATATGATGTTAAGTGATGCTTTCGAAAACAGTAACATAAGTTAATTATGACTTGTCGATATCACCTGTTTGAGGGAGTTCACCAACCTCCTTTCAGATTTCAATACTTAGTAAAGCTATTCATAAACAAACAATTGATTATGATACTAAACACGAAAACAAGTTGCGAAAACAACAAGGTTTTGGACAGATCTGGTGGTCATCACCATTGCTTTGACTGGACGGACCAAAGGAACTGTACACAGCTACTGACTTACTGTATAAAGGATTGTTTCTTGTAATTCCGGAGATGACAGAGCAAGTGTAAACCATCTAGTCCACCACTATTATAACAGAAAACAAAAGATAACCCAAGTCTTCTAAGGAATATCTTAGCGTTTGTGGTTCGAAGGTTTATCCCAAGGAGTCATAGGAGCAGTTTAATTGTTAGCGAAGACAAGCATTTGTTATTATAATCAATCTACTGTACAAACTATTACCATCATATTCAGTAACGCGAATAGGTTGACCTATAATCAGTAGAGTCACTTCACATCAATGATTGATGAAAAGAAACAAAGAGCGGTAATTATACATTATTGTTACATTTAGACCAAATGTATCTCATGCTTCTCATCATGAGAAATCTGATATCAACATATCATGAAGTTACCTCCTGATCTAAGGAGACACAAAATTAGACGTTGTGGATTACATATGGCAGCTTTATCTGTTGCCCCCCACAATACGCTAACAAACTCATCACACAACTGTTATCATATCAAGCCATAGACAAGACATACCTGCTCATTGACTATCCTCTCGAGCTAGTTTTATCACCTGACAGGTGCAATAGTTTAAGCTATTAGTGCACGTAAGTTCAAGCAACTGGATCCAGGATATCGACAACCTAGTCAGATTCTACTCAAAACAAAATTTTGGACTCCAAGTCCTTCTACTTGAATTGAAGTTATTGGGATCTCACACAACGTCGAGACGTTGCTTAACTTGCTTTGGCTACAAGATTGTGGCCATCATACTAGTATTCCTTAACTCATCATCACTATTATCAGTAACATCCCCCAAAAGGAATTCATACCGCGATCTGGAGGCAATGCAGCATTTCAAAAGCGGTAGGCCCAAAAGAACGATTTGCATAAGCAAATAGACTACTTCTATCACACTATCCACCTTTGATGTGCCATAATACTACATCAAGCTATTGACCTAATCGCCATCTCTACACCTTCATTATTAACAATCTCCCCACCTACAACCATCCTCTTAAACTCCTCCCCAACCACCTTCACCCCTCCACCACCCTTCCACCATGACCATGACCATGACCACAACCCATGCATCATCACACCCAACAATGGCACCAAACACATCACCAACACGAAATAAAAACCTACCCAAGCACCCTCCTTATCACCTGCGATGTCAAACAAGAAACAAGACAGAAACAACACCATCAAGATCGACAGAGGTTGCACTGCCACCAACAACGCTTCAGGCAACTGCTTGCATTCGTTGCTTATGTGCTCTATCACTCTTGTCATCATCTTACTTTTGCGTTTATTGCTAATGCTACTCTTCCCACTGCCATCAAGCAACGACAACGAACCACTGTCCTGATGATCAACACTGCTCTTCTGCAGTCTCTTCTTCGACGATGTCAACAGACTAAACCTCGCTAACGCCCATTGCATCAGATACGTATTCGTCACGATCGACAAGCATACCAGAACTGACAAATACGGTAATACCACTCCAAACGTCACAAGAGTGCCAATCATCATCGTCAGACGACCCGAATACTCAGCTGCACAAAAGATGTGATCGAAATTCGCTTCCTCCACAAAATAGGTCTTCAAACCTTCTTCCACTTTCTGCTTCCAAAGGGAAGGAAGAAACACAGCAGATGATGATGACAAGGATGACACACTACTTCTTCTCCATCTCTTCATCTCATTATTCATATCTGCCCCAGACAGTGAAGCAGCATTACCTACGCCAATACTACTACCATTACCATTACTAACACCATCACCTCTTTCCACACTGTGCAGAGGAGAAATAAACTCACTGCTCTCTACACTTCCCAAAACACCCAGCGACCTCGCCTTCTTACCATCCTCTCCCTCTCTCTCCTTCTCAGACAAAGACTTCTTCTCCTTATCATCATGGTAGAAGGCCAACAACAACACTACAACAGGATGCACAACTCCCAATAACAGATACTTGTAGACGAAGACATAACCATACTCCTGTAACAAGGCAGAGCTACACTGATAGCTGTAGCTAAACGGTGGTTGGAACTCAAACGTATAGATGCCTTTCGCTAACCGCAAACAGCCATCTACATTAAATGACGCGCACATCGGGTAGGTATAAGACACGCTCACAGAAGGAGGAGAGGCGAAGACATAGTAGAAACAATCCGAGCTGATCAACAACGTGGCCAAACAAGGTGCAACGATCGTGTTGAACAACATCAAACTACTGTATATACTGATAGTGGCGGAGTCCCACCTACTTCTGCTATTCACCTTCTTCTCTTCCTCCTTGATCTTTCTATTGCCCTCTTCTTCAGCATTCTTAGATACAGCACTGCCTCCCAACTCATTGTCATCATATGACTCACCACCATCACTTGACAACTTCTGCTGCTCTTCACCTTCTCTTACTTCTCCTCCTCTGCGAGCCACCCCGCGAGACAGAACCAGGAACAATATGCGACACCACAACAGCTTGAACCCAGACATCGCCACCGACAGGAAGAACGCCTGCAACACTGAAATCTGAACATACAGGTAGACATACGTCGCATTCACCACCATCACCACAGCCACATTCCCCACCGCGATCAGTGCCATAACTACAAAGTAACGCCAATTCTCTCTTAAGCTCTTGACACAGCCAACTAACCCTCCCACACTAAAACACCGCACACAACTCCAAGCAGACTCATAACCCCTCTCTCCGCCAGAAACTATATCATGCACAACTGAAGAACTGTGCCAGCCATGAAAGCAAGAAAGAATGCCTGCAACTACTAGAAACAGAACCAACAACGCGATCGCTGCTGACTCGCCTGACAGAAAGGCGGCGGTAGGTGTCCATCCATATTGATGCTCGTAGCTGCCATAGAAGGAGGAGAGAGTGGTGTAGAGAGGAACGCCCATCAACACGATCAACAACATGGCCAGGCAACTGAATTGGCGAACTAATCGTGATAGCTGGACCACAACTCCGATTTGATCTCGAAGGTAACTCATGCCATTATCAAGACGCTTTGCATTTCTTCTGACATTAATAACTTCCTCTTCATCGCCTACTTCTACTTCTTTCTTAACCGAATCTCCTTCTTGCTGCTCAGTTATCCTGCCAAGATCAGCATAATTAGTGCTCTGGTCCAACATTGTCGTCTTCAGTACTTTCCTATTCTCCTCTTCTACTACAGACTCACAGAGCGATTGCCATTCCCACATATGCTTCAACAACACCTCTACCTTGTCCAGACCTCCTTCACAACAACACCACGAACCTACAAATCGCAATTCCTCTTCTTTCATAACACCCTCTCTCACACTCTTCCCTTCAACTTCCGATACCTCTGACCCCTCACCATACACAGCCTCCTTCTCCAACTCCAGCTCTCTTCCTGATACCTCCTGATCTCCTTGCCTGCTTCTCCTCCTACTCAAACACACCCATATGCACACACCCAACAACAACAACCCTCCCACCACCGACACCCACACCAGCAGAGACACATTCAACGTCACCGACCCACACCCATATTGACTCTTGTACGGATCATTGGGAGGCAGACTCTCTTCGTCGCTCTCACCAGCTTCTCCACACGAGAAGATATTGCCTCTCAACACATCCACATCCGACATATCATAGTAGCTGCTAGGGATCTTGCCTGACAGACGATTGATCTCCAGAGCGATCGACCCGTTCCGCAAAGAAGAGGACCACGAACTGCTCTTCAATGTCCCCGTCAGCTTGTTAAAGCTCAGGTCCAGGTTGATCCACGCATTGCTCTGGATCGACTCTGGCACTGTCCCCGTCAGCTCGTTGTGAGATAAAGACAGATCCGTAAGCGAGCTGGAATCCAGCAACTCAGGAATCGACCCTTTCAAATTGTTCCCTGACAAGTGCAACGTCGCCAACACACTCAACTCCTGGAACAGACAAGAAGGCAAACTGCCATGAACCGCATGCTTCCCCATGATGTACGAAGGCACCCAAGATGAAGACAGCCCATCCGATAAAGTCACGGTGGCCCGGCGACAACTCGGCGCCGCTGACAAACCATCCAACGCCAACACTTCCAACTTACTCGTATTGCAAATATCAGACGAAAGGGTCCCTGTGAAACAATTCTGCACTGCCGCCAGAGTGTTCAGCCATGGGAAAGGACCGCTGAAGCGATTGTTCGATAGATCCAAGTAGTACAGAGAAGGGGTAGAAATGGAAGTAAATACCCCCGACAACGACCCAGACAACTCATTCCCTCGTAAGAACAACCAAAGCAACTTCGACATATTCTCACATGCACGGAAGGGTCCCGTCAAGCCATTGAAGGAGATGTCCAGGATGACCATATTCTCCAGAGAACTCAATGGAGAAGTATCTCCTGAGAAGAGGTTGGTCGAGATGTTGACATATTTCAGAGGACTGGATGGAATAGAACCTATCAGATCAATATTGCTCGTCACCCCCAGATTGCGCATTTGTTCGAGTTGTCCCAGAGAGGAAGGCAAACTTCCTGTCATGTTGTTATTCGACAAAATGATGGAATAGACATGCTCTGCACAACTATCAGACCCATTCACAGATTTACTACTTGCCTCAAGACAAGTCACACCTTCCCAATCCTCACTGCAAGGGTTTGCATTCGATTCGCTGAAATTCCACGGAACACCCGTCCATATCCAATACTCACCCTGGGTAGAGTTGTAGAGGTCATATAAGACATCCAATTCCCATTGAGGAAGAGGAGCAGGATTGGTTTGATTCCCAGTCACAGCGAGGATGCCTACTTCTTCATGTTGTTCCTTTTCTTCTTGTGGGTGGGTGGAAAGAGGATGTATTTTGTGATGTGGGTGTTGGTAAATGGTGATGTTTCCCCATGAGTGAATAGTGAGGAGGAAAGATAGAAAGAGGTAGAACAGAAGGTAAAATCGACTCAACCATGCCCTCTTCATTTTCTTCACCAAAGCATTAAATTCATTCAAACAGACGCACAGACTTCAATGGGAATGGTTCTGATCATTAATATCGACACCTTTTTGCAACACTCTTGCGAATAGTTTTATTTTTCGCTTCTGCTTGACTTCTTCTTCAATAATTGAAATCAAATCTAAAATAGAACTTCCGACTTGTTCATGAGGTTTTGGGGTTTGATCGGCCATTCCATTGAATTCCATTGTTCAAATTCCATGGAATAGAAGATTTCAACATGTGGAATTGCTTCAGTGTTACTCAATCGAACTAGTTTGACAACATTTCATGGAATGGAGACGTCTGGTCTGTTGAACAGATCCCGAAAGAAGTTCATTGGTATTGGTATTCGGTACCACGTAATTGTTAAGTGCCAGAGCCGACAGTAATAAGTAACCAACTCATGTCTAATCTTACAAACGAGATAGATTGAATTGGTTAAACACACGACACGATGTTAGAGAGCATTCAAAAGAGAAAATTGATGTCATCCAATCATAATACTACCTCAGTGCTAAGACAATGAGAAAGTATCTCGTACGTACTGTAGCGCGCATGCGAGCTAAGGTAAGGAAGGGAAAAGTCCTTGTTGTCATGAGTCTACAAGGAAGGTTGATTCCATTAGCTGCATTCCAATTACCGCACCGAGCTCAAGAAGAAGAGGGCAGCTCAAGTCGCAATGCTTGGAAGAGTAGTTATCCATTCCATCCATAATAATATACATCTATCTGACTGGTAAACTATGGTTTATCAGACCCTATCCTCAACCTCGACAGCCCATTAGTACTTCTATCTCAACTAACCTCTCAATCTCGCGCATTTCACCAAACTGATGCTTGACAAAGCGACCCGTGACTTTTCTACGGGACCAAACACATTCACTAAACAATCATTTCTACGGGACCAAACAGAATCTGGAACTATATACAGCTCCAACTACAAACATTCACAGCAATAGTTATAAATTGCAAACAATGAATACTATAATTGTTCTCCCCCAAAAGGAACTGTTATGAGTGAGCGCCACACCGTCCGAAATCCAATGAACCAATAACATGATGTTACCATCCAATCCTTGTATACAAGGATATTCAACAATCACATCAGCAAAGGTTCATACAAGCCGCACAAATACCTGCTGCAGTGGTTGCTACGCCTTACAACAACATCTGACAAAACTAAATACATGGTAGATATATCAAGTTATTGACCTAACCACCATCTCTACGCTCTCAATCTTCACAATCTCCTCATCAACAACATCTCCTCCACACTTCACCTCACTACTCTTATAACAATCCTCCCCAACCCACTTCGCCCCTCCTCCATCACACTTCCACCATAAGCATACCCTTACCCACACCCACAACCCATGCACCATCACACCCAACAATGGCACCAAACACATCACCAACACGAAATAAAAACCTACCCAAGCACCCTCCTTA